>PVIR01001543.1:31414-44376 GCA_004026965.1 Petromus typicus | reverse complement strand
GCTGAGCTAACTCCCCGGCCCAATGGTAGGGAAATCTTGCAAAGCACTGTACTAGAGTATCAAGCAGTGGCACAGCACTATGTGGAGGTAATGCAGTGCACTCTAGATGAAAATGACTGTGAGCTGGAAGACGAAGAGTAATAGTTTAGAAGCGAGGGTGGAATGTTTTAGTGTGAAGGCTTGAAAAGAAGCCAACAAAAGTGGAACCAATGGAGCCCTGGGAATTTCCAAATAGTGACAAACAATGAAGTATATGTGTGAGGTACAAACCATTGTGTTTTAGAAAGCTTGTGTATCACACTCAGATGTCTGGAGTCTGTACTGTAAAGGAGGGCTGTACAGTTTTAAGAGTGACTGGACTGAGTCCTGATGTGATCCTGTATGTCCGAAGAGCCATTTCCAAGCAGATCACAGATCTTACACCCAAAGCCAAAGAACTGTAAGGAAGCTTGGAATAGAAAAGAAGAAATCTTCCATACTTTTAAGAAATAGACTTGTAGAAAAATGATGTGTTCTGATTCAAATCGTGTGTTATAATGTGTTCCAACTCAGTGCAAGATCACTGATCTCTAATTTGAAATAAGATGAAATGTAATGTTTGCTAAATACCCTGAAAAAATAAAGTTGTTTGAATGCTGTGTTTCAGAATGTGAAATGTATCTTAGACAGCATAATGGAAGACTTTCAGCATAGGTTGTAACTAAACTTGTGATACTAGGTAAAGAGTCACCTTCTCCTTTAGCTTTCCTAAAATTGGAGTTATAGGGAGTCTTTGATACCAGCAGAACAGATGCAAGGATGATGTGTGAGAATAGGAGTGAATAGCAGTAAGCTATTGTATGTTTTATGAGGATCTACAAGAAAGGAGCCCCGGGCTCTGAGCACAGAGAAGTGACAAGGAGCGGGAAATGGAAATGTCTCTGATTTGATCAGACTGTGCTGCATGGACGAGTTGAAATATTACACTGCTTCCCATTACAATTGTTGTATGGTAATCAAAGCAAAAATTTAAATTCTACAACAACAAAATATGTAAATAAATAAAACTTAGTGCTGTATGTTGGTGTTTCTCAGTATGGTACATGTCCTGATGGGACTACAGAGGATGATTATAGGTTGTAAGTGAAAATATATATGTAAATTATATTACCTCTTAGCTGCAGATATACTTTTTTTTTTTTTTTTGCCTTGATGTGTTATCTCAACTAGATCAAATTAAATATTTCTCCCTTGTCAGCTGGTGCGATGTAGAGCTTTGTGAATGGAAGACCCTGGGAAGATGTGGGAATCACAGATGAGTGAAGGGTGTCTCTTCGTGGTTCTTCCTCTGTGGTGGCCAGAGGTGTGCACGGACACTGATTGGCACTCCCATGTTTTTAAGCACTTCAGTGGTCAGTTTGTTTTTGGATCAGCTCACTGGTCACTGACATCTCTGCCCCAAGTCAGGATGGCGAACCCTCCCACCCTGCAGAGAGCTGTGTCCAAGATCCGGCCCTCAGCATAGAGCATGACATTGTCTCTTGTGCAGTTTCCTCTGAGTACTCTTTGGTCATAGGGCTAGTAGCTTCTTGCTTTTGGTAGTTTTGAGCCATTTAATGAATTAATATTTTGTACATTAATTTTTTTCCTGCTTTAATTACCAGCATGGTTTCTGTCTTCTCACTAGACTCAGGCTAACACAAAATATATGCACTATATTTGTTGAAATGTATTTTTATTTTTATTTTATTTTATTTTTTTTTAGGTTTTTGGAGACAGGGTCTCGCTTTGTGGTTCAGCCTGGCCCTGAGCTCAGCCTCAAACTCACATCACAATCCTCCTGCCTCTGCCTCCCGAGTGCTGGGATTACAGGCGTGAGCCACCACACCCGGCACTGTGGTATGTGGTACTGGTTGCTGCTGGGTGTGGGTCTCCACACCCAGTATTGTTATGTGGTTACCGGGGAATCGAACCCGGGTCCTTGCACTTGTGAGACAGGCGCTGGAACCACTGAGCTAACTCCCCGGCCCTGAAATGTATTTTTATTATTTATTAGACTCTCAATTATTATTTCATTGAAAATACAAATTTCTGTTCTAAAAGTCCACTTTTAAATAAATAATTTAAGCACCTTATTATGTAAATAAGGGTAAGGTAGTTTATAGATATGGAAAAATCTAAGCAGTTGTATAGACATGGCTGGAATTAAGGAAAATACCAATTATTTAATAAATCAAATACATAAGGTATTTAATAATAGCTCTTAGACTTCTTAATCATGTCCTTTATTTGCTAGTTACACAAATTTTCTGTTTATTTATACATATAATGTTATTTTATCCTGACAGGATTGAATTTTTTTTTTAAATATTGTATTTGCTTAGAGAGTTGGGAGAATTAATTGCTCAATATGAGATATAAACAACAGGTCTGAGACTCAGGTCCTAATCTGACTTCAATGTCTGTGAAACGTTATTCATAACAAAAAGTAACTGAATATGAACTACATGCCCCACTGTGTTAGGGAGGTGGCTAAATTGTAGTTTACAAACAAAACATAGAATAATAGTGAATGAAAAGAATGAGTTGTAGATACATACTGATTTTAGAATGTAACCATAAAATATTGTGAATTTATAAATTATATAGAATAGCCATGGCTTTTCTAAATAAAATACTATCCATGTATAATATATAATTATGTTTATAGAAGCTTTTTTATAAGTAGGAAGACTGTACATCAAATTCTTAGAGCTAGGATTTTTGAGTGTAGAGATAGAACTTTCTTTTGTTGACATATATAGTTTTAAGTATTAAAATTAAAAACGAATTTCTTGTTTAGTGTTACTCCCAATAGACAATGAGTGAATTGTGTCCTTACAATTATGCCCATCGTGTGTTTTTCATGATTTCTCCAGTAATATGAATTCAGCATATGCCTTCACTGAAAGCACTGATTGCAGAGTAAGATTTAAGGAAATTATTCCTTGTAAGCTGTGTCATAAGAATGCTCAGAAGAAGACATGTTTGAGTCCACATTCTTCATGTCAAATATACTGGGGACTTTGACTCTTAACCTGAATAACTATACTCCAGTTATAGAAACATTTGCTAACAGTCACCATATAGAATCTATTGATCTAGACTCTCTTCTCAAAATGCATGCACTCTTTAATCTTCTAACAGGAAATTCAGATGCTGAACTTGAAAAAAGAGAAGGGAAAGTATGACATGGTAGTATGATTCATTCCGTTTTCTTCATTGGAAAGGTAGAGATTCCTTCTCTGGGGTTATAGAGGAGTCACACACATTACACCCAACACTGGACAAATGAGATAATGAATTTATTTAGTTCCATGTACTAAGTTCTGTGTATGGAGATACTGCGTGTCATGGGGGGCCACAAGTTCATGACACAAATGCAAGTGTGAACAGCCTGGGGCTAGAGGAGACCGGCTTAGTATCACAAGGTTTAAGTGCTCGCTGGTTCTCGTGGGAGGATATGATGGGCTTCTTGGAATAATCCCATGAACTGTCAGAGTTGTTACTCTGGGGGTTATGCTGGGTCCTTTGAGAGTGACACTGCTTACCTAGAGGGGTGGAGTGGGCAGAGAAGACTGTGGTGAAGCTTCTGCAGGCCTTGTGATTTTACCACACCGGAAGGCAGAATTAAATACTGGACATTAACTTTAGGCCATACATCTTATATAGTTCAGAGTTAAGCTATGATTAACTCTAAAGGGGTTGAAATCCAATAGTTCATGGTTGGAGTACTAAATGCCAGTAGTTTTCTAGATATACCAGACTATTTATTTTCGGAGCTCTGTGGCAGTGTTTACTTATGCATGAGAGAAAAAGAAATCACATTTTGTTTACCTGTTAGCTTCCATAAATTTCCCTTAGTTTCACACAACAAAATTTATTTCAGTTCTCGAAGTGGAGTTCTGGAAGTTTTTTCAGTATATATTTTTAAAAACTTCTTATTACGATATGTTTGTGGTATATGTTTGTATTATTTATGTGCTGTTACTACATGTACATAACAAATCTTAATCCCTTTATGATCATCTTTTCCTCTCTTCTTCTTCCCGCTCTCTCTTGATTTCATTCCATTTGAGAAAGATCTGTTTCTCTACTTCTTATTATCTACTTATTATGTGTAATTTGGGTTTCTTATATAAAAGAAAATGTAATATTTGAGCTTGTTTCTCGTTCACTTAACATTATGATCTCAAGATGCATCTTCTTCCTACAAAGCCCTTTATTATCTTGCTTTGTGGTATATACTCCATTGTGTGTAAATATCACATTCTCTTTATCCATTCATTTGTTGATGGACATATAGGCTTATCCCAATTTAGCTATTATGAAATGTGTTGCCTTAAACATGGATTTGTGTATTTGTCTGTTATATGATGTCTTTAACTTTTTTGGAAGATACTTAGAAAGGGAATATCTGAGTCAAATAGAATTTCTACCTAATTTTTTTCCAGAATGATTTCCACAGTGACTGTACTATTTTTTCCTCCTATCAGCAATGTAAAAGGGCTCTTTTTTCCCTTTCACCCTTGACAGTATTTGTTATTATTTGATTTCTTGATATTGGCCATTCTTTGTGGAATAAGATAACACCTCAGTGTTGTTTTAATTTTCATTTCTCTAATGATCAGCCCTGTTGAACATTTCTTCAAGTCTTTATTGGCTATTTGTACTTCCCAATCTGTGAGGTGTTTACTTAGTTCACTGAACTATTTTTGAATGAACTTTTTTATCTGGAAGTCAGTCCAAGTTATTATAGACATTAGTTTTCTGTCTACGGATAGCTGGCAAATTTTTTTCTATTCTGTAAGTTGTATTCATTCTGTTCATTGTTGCTTCTTTTTCTTTTAAAAAAAAATTTTTTTTTAAGGTTTTTTGAGACAGGGTCTCACTTTGTGATTCAGGCTGGCCCTGAGCTCAGCCTCAAACTCATATCACAGCAATCCTTCTGCCTCTGCCTCCCGAGTACTGGGATTACAGGCGTGAGCCACCACACCCGGTATTGTGGTATGTGGTACTGATTGCTGCTAGGGTGAGTCTCCATGCCCAGTATTGTTATGTGGTTACCGGGGATTGAACCCAGGTCCTTGTGCTTGCAAGACAGGCGCCGGAACCACTGAGTTATATCCCCGGCCCCTAGTTTTTCTTTTTTTTATTTGATATGATCCCATTTGTTTATTTTTGGTGCTATTTCTGTGCCACAAGGGTTCTCTTTAGAAAGTCTTTGGGCTATGTTGTCTATGACTTCCAGGTTTTAACCTATTTTATCTTCCAGCAAGTTAAAAGTATTTCTGTCCTGACATTTAAGAACTAAGGCATTTTAATAAGACATTTGCTATCAAAGGCAAATCAGACCAACAAATTTATGTAAATGAATATTATAATAAATATGCAGGTGGACCAAGAAACAACTGCAGAGGAAACTGATTGTGTAATAAGTACATTTTAATACAAGTTTAGACAAGTAGTATTATTTGAACTTAAGTTCCAAGGGACTATAGAAAATCCATATTGTTAGAAAAAACAAAAATTTATAAATAATGAAAACATCTTAGTTTGACTAACATCAACTGAATGAGCAAGGAAGTACTTTCAAACAATGTATTTTTAATAATTTGTCAAGGAAAATGAGACTTTAGTCACTGAGAGACCATATTGTTAACCATGAGGCAGAGAGCATTACATTCTATACCTCTCACTGTCTTAATCTCTCTAAGATCATATTGACTTCAGGAAAATGGGAATAATTAAGCTTTTCTATAGATTTTCTGTGAAAAATAGTTGAATTTCTACATGAAAAATGCCTTGGAGAATACTGGGTATCCAGTATGTATCCAGAGAGCATACAAAGAATGTTAGTGCCTCCTTTTGCCCACTCGGTAGTTTGAATTTTCCCCTTAGAATAGCAGGAAAATTGTTCAGAAGGTGATGTGTAAGGACAGCTCTACAGTCTACATAGAAATCACCTGGAAAATGTATTGAAATGTAATCCACTTTCCCTTGAATTCTTGAATTCTGAATCTGTGTATGGATAACATGAGCCATAACTCTACTTTTTATACAACTACTGAAAAATTCCATCAGTACATTTTGAGACTCACTGGACATGTGTTTTAATTCCAAATAAGTATAAGTCTCTCAACTGTCTCCTTTCTATTACCTGGATGCGTAAAAATGAATACTAGTTACATGAGTTAGAGCTTTGTGACCAAGAAGCTAAAAAAAAAAAAAAAAAAAAAAAAAAAAAGATAAAGGTAACTGAAGTAGTATTTTGGTTGGATAAATTGCTTCTTAATGATGGATAAGCAGAAAATGAGGTAAACTTTAACCAGTACCCTGTGCTGTCTGGTAGAAAAAGGTCCCGGACAGTTTCTGCAGGAACACACTAGGATTCTACAGACATGTCCCTGCCCTTCTGAGGGAATTGTAGGATTCATCTGTGTCCTTTGTCAGGATTCTTTTTCAGAGCAACCTTCCTTTTCTAGCAGCCTTCAGGGAAGGACTGTTGTGCTTTGTTTAGGGAAGGACGTATGTTCTGATTTTAGTTCTCCTGGGGGGGAAAAGATAAAAAACCATAATAGATTTTGATTTTGAAACTCCAAAAGATATAGAGCAATGTAGTCACCATTCATCGTTTGTGTATAATTCAGGGGGCTTGGAACATGAGAGAGAAGAAAGAAGAGAGGTAGGAAGAAAAAACAGGCAAGGAAATGAAGACCTAGAAAATCCAAATCTTTTCCTCATGTCTAATAAGAAAGAATGTTGGCACTGGACACAATTAGTATTATACACATGGAGGTACCTCCCCAACCCAACCATGAAACCAAAGAGTAGAGCAGGACAAGGAAACTGGTGAAGGGGATTGATCAGCACATGTCATGCGCATGTACAGTTCTTACAAAGTGAAGCACTTCAATCAAATTTTTTTTTAACAATTAAAAAATAAAGCTTGGGTGGACGTAAGAAAATCAGCTCCGTGGTTTTATAATGTGAAACCATGGCAACAACAACTTCTTTTCCTTTCTTCCTGTTTCTCTTCTTCCTGTTCTCCTTCTCCACAGTCTACAATGATGGAACAGTACATAACAGTCATTGTGCTGGAAACTGGAGAGAAACGGTGCCTCTTGGACTTTCTGCCTTGGACTCACTGTGTTCCAGACTCCTGACTTTCTTACATTTCCACAGACGTGCTTATCAGTGGTTTCTCAGTTTCTTAGGTACTGGACCCCTTTCATAACTAATCCTGTGTCATTCTCCTGCTAACCCCGTAATAAAGCTAATTTCTCTCAGTATTACAGGACCACTACTCAGTACTTAGGGGTTTTTAAACTTTTGTAATAACAATTCAGATGAATATGATAGTAGCAATGGAGAGGATCTACGCATACATACTTTGTAAGACAAAACTGGGGGAAGCCATGGCTATTTGAAATCCTGTAACTGTTAAGCAACATTACCCTAAAGCTCCTTCTAGCCTTCAGTACAAATAAGCTTTGACTCTTATAGCACGTGTTAAATTTATAATCATGGTTTACAAATAGCTGTAGCCTGTAGCGAATTACTGCAACTATTTCCTGTTTCTGTCCCAAGGCAATATGTGATGAGTACTTAAACACATTCACAGACATACCTATATTTTATTTGTAAAATAATGTATATTCTCTCTCCCCAAAGCAATCTTAGTTTGTAGTGGCATGCCATATTTGACTCTGGGGGACTAAAATTATACAACAGTAAACCTTCCAAATGATTTGATAAACTGGCAGGTGCAGCCCAAACGGATGGGTGTTATTGTGTCATAAATGGCCCATTAGATTGATTCCAGTAGGCAGGGAGCTTTAAGAGGCATAAATTGAGAAATGAATCTGACTTCCTTCGTGGAGAAAACCAGCACTATTGCCAACCCAGCACGGAACGACCCAAACACTGCTATTCTTTGGAATGATGGCGCCTATGACAAATTAAGTGTTAGTGCATATCAGGGAAGAGATACAGGCTCCTCTTTTAATGATGTCATTTCTCTGAAGTTGCTGGAGGTGGCCTGTTAAAGGACAGGCAGGGCAACCTCCCAAATACCAAGTCTTGCATCGCTTTGTTGCTTAATTACATATGCATAAATGCCAAGTGGTCTATAGAATGGGAGCCTCTGACTTTTAATTGGGTGTTTTCCTGTTTCCCTCTTCCCTGCTGCTCCTTCTCACATCTCTAAGCTGCTCTTTTACTGGACTATTTATAGGATAGATGGTCCCAGTCCTTGCTGGGCTCTGCTTCCCTTTTCCGCAGCTGGTTTGCAATGATGAGAACACACAGGTCATCCCGTGGCATGCACTTATTTTCAAAAGACTTTCTGATGGAACTTGTTGGTGTCCAAAATAAATCCCCTTTTACTTGGGCAGGGTAAACATAAAACTTCAAGGAAAACAAAACAAAACAAAAAACTGACTGTGAAAAATCAATAGGTCCTTATATATTATTTTTATTAGGGACCTTGGCAGTGTAAAATAACAACTTTCTTTTTCTCTGGCACTGAACACACTATTTTATGGGCAGACAGAATGGTCTTTGCTGTCACCTTTCAGGGCATGGAGGGCTCTCTGTTGCTTCAAGTGTAGAAGGGAAATACTGTCCTCTGTATCTGGACAACTGGCTTTTCCATCCCCTTTCAGGACACTTGTTGCCTTGGTGCATCTCAGCCTAGTCAGACTAGTAAGCAAGGGTTTATTCTGGTATAGATGCTGTCTTCTCACTGGTTGAGTTCTCTAGACATTATCCCTAATGATAAACACTTACTGAGAGCCTATATCTCCCCATGCTGCTGAGCACTCTATGTACATTATCTTGATTTCACTTCTCGTTAACTTATTTTTTTCTACTTTTCATCTGTCTAGGATCTGCCTCCTCTAAACAGACTAAAGGCTCTGATAGGTCAAGAGTTTTTGTCTGTTTTACTCATTGCTTTATGATCAGCTTTTCCAACCAGAGCATACATTTTTACTGAATAAATGAATCCTTTAATCTTTGTGTCAAGCAAATGCCCCTCGCTTTAGTCTAAGTGTATTCTTCTCAATTTCCTGTGTTGAGATCATCATCTTGGAGATGATTGTGAAAGTTGGGCTGTTTTGCAGGTGATCTGACTCCATGATGATTGAAGTAGCATCTTTATGGAAGGGTCTACTGAGAGCTAGATAGCTCCTTGTAGTATGTGAGGACACAGAGTAAAGTGGCCACCGGTGAAATGGGAACTATCCCCTTACCAGACACCAAATCAGCTGGCTTCTTGATTTTGGATTTCCCAGAATGCACAGCTTTGAAGAATGAATGTTTGCTGTTTCTAAGTCAATAAGATTTTGGTATCATCATAGCAGCCTGCATTGACTAAGACATGCTCCAAATTTATATACAGTTTATTCTAGATTATATGGTTCTCAGAATCAGGATTTGAACTCATACTATTCAACTTTCGAGTCCATCTACTTCCCAATTATTACTATAGTATTACAGAATTGCCACATAGGCAGAGAAATTCCACTTCTCATATTTCCATGGACTACAGTTCCAAGCAAGGGTTTCTGCCTCCTAGGAAGCAAAGCATTCTGCTATAGGATTTACCTCAGTTGTACTCTCAGTGGGGGTATGTATGAGGAATGTGGTTGGGTATGCTGAGAGGAAGCAGAAATGAGAGTGCAGGAAAGATGGTGAGGGAATAGAGGGGCAAAAACAGAAGTTGAAGGGAGAAGAGGAATGTCTGGGGAAAAATCATATTTTGTTTTTGTGGATTCATCTATCTCTTGAGAAATCCGAATCACTTCTTTCTGTTAACGGTTGAGTAGTGTAGATTGTTGCGACTCTATTAGCAGTGATTTGCAGCAGACCAATTTAGAGGTCACTTAGGCATGAAAACACTGAGAAAGAAATTGTATACCTAATGAAACAATATCAGTAATAGCATATTTAAATGAACAGTATCTGTAATGGCATATTCTAAATGTTTCATTAAGTCTGAATTGTTAGAATCAGAGCACTGCCGCATAATAGATTTTACCTTCTTTAACAAGTGTTTCCATATTGGTCATATTGTATCTCTTTATTGAAGTTAGAAAGCTATCAACAGTGACAATATTTCCACAATCATATGTTCTTTTATAGTAGCATGGTGTTTGAGCATCTCTTTTTATTTTCTACTTATATTTAATACAGAAGCAAGTTCATAAAGCAATGATATATGCTTGTATGGCAAGGGTGTGCATCCAGATATTTAAACATTAACATATTTAAATTAAAGTACCTCTAAAGTAAAGCTGTCACTTCAACCTGGTTTTATATTTCTAACGGCATGTCATAGGAAAAGTAATGTTACCAACCGATAATAGGGTTGGCTTCATTTTAAGATCATTAAGTAACAATATTCAAGCTTCAGAGGACATAATAAACATACTTTTATATTTTTGAAAACATGTCCCACATTTTTATTGACTGCATGAAAGGTGTCTTCTGGATTATTGTAACATTTATTCAGAAAGAAGAGCAAACATCCAAGAAGAGTTTAAAATATGGCCAATCAGCACAGACAGTTACTTGAGTCTGTCCAGCCAGGGGGTTCTCTGTGTTCTCCGAATTAATTTCTGTTTACTCCCATGACTGTTTAGCGAGTCCTCAGTGATATATGTTATGTTCCTAGGACAAATGCCAATAAGGAAAACAGTGCCTGTATGTGCCATTGGCCTGAACACAGCTCTTGCCTTTTGCTCTGCTTGCCGCAGAGAAGTTTGGATGGACCTGGTCTGTAGCAGAATTTCTTGAAGTAAAATAGGCTGTGGAATTATTTAGGTGATCTAATTGTTTTGTGCAGAAGGCAGTCTCATGGCCTAAATGTCATGAACAACATTTTAGAGAAAAACAAGTTGGCTTTTTGAGGCACATTAAAATAATTAAAAAATACTTTTCACTTGTCAGGAAAAGCTTTCAAAATATAACAGTGGGTAGAGTGAAAATACAAATGAGTAATATTGTAATACCTACACTGGGTGGACCTAGAGCTGTGTACAGATGGCTGAGGCCAGGGACTTGGGAAAGATTTTTGGTCCCGTTGCTTTCTCTCCTGGAGTCTAATTTTTGTGCTCCTTTCTGAAGACATCACCTTCCGTGGCGTCAGTTGCATATTGTAATGTTCTGCTTCCTGGCAAGCTTCCAGAAAATATTTCTATGTGAAGGCGATGTCTTTCTTTTCTCCATGAGGTTAACACATCTTTCTAAATCACATTTTACTATTGATTCATTCCAGACCCACACTCAATCATTGAACCATCTCTCATCACCAAGTTGGCTGTAGAAGTGCGATGCAACTCAGGTGATAGAGTAGTTTCGCAAGAGACTTAAAATTTAGATTTGTGCTGATAATGTATCTCTCAGTGGTGAAATGCATGGGAAGCCCGGAGTTACAGCCTCAAAACTGAAGAAGAAAAGGACAACCATGAAAGTCTAGCCTTGTGTAAATTATAATAGAACAGAATAATAATAGGAATTCAGTTTTTGAATGGAGTTTTCAGTTCTTCTTCCCTCAGCTTGAGTTTGAGTTATTCACATTTTTAGCACTCAAACCTAGACATAAGATTATATTGTTACATAGTTGCTTTAAATTGGTGAGTTTGATCCTATTTTTCCTAAGCAGTACTGAACCTTGGTGTTACTGGTTCACTTTGTTAAAATGATGCTTATAAGAAGGGGTGTGATTTAAAAATTTTACAGTTCTCTTTCATGACGTAACATGCATTAATAAAATCAGTCAATAATTTCCTAAAAACATGAGTTGCCTGGATTAGTCACTTTCTATTGTGGGGACAAAATACCTGATACTCACAACTTTCAGGAGGAGGGGTTTGTTTTACTTTACAGTTTAAGTAGTTTTAGTCCGTGGTAGACTAACTTAAACAGAAACATCATGGTAGATGAGACATGGTGGAAAAAAGCATCTCACATCTCTGTGGCCAGGTAGTTTCTACACAGAGGAAGAGCACAGAGGAGGAGGAGGCCCAGGACCAGATATTGTTGCCAAGGTCACATTCCATGACCCACCTGCATTCCCAGAAGTGTGCTTTACTAATGCCATAGGCACCGCTCAAGCCAGCCCTGCTCACAGCATTCACTGTCACACAACTATTCCACAACAGCTCTAAGGAATGGAATTTTACTTTGTCATTTCTATTCAACTGTAAAAGGTAAATAGATACTTTAGCCACTTTCCTCCCCCTGGAGCAGAATTCCCATCATTACCAACTGACATGAAGAAAGTTTTATTTTGGCTCTTATATCCCATAGTTGGTAGCTCCAGGACAGGAAGGCCTGGTGGAAAGTTCTAGGTGGAGGAAAGCTGCCCACATTGCAGCAGCCAAGAGGCAGAGGCAGTGGTGGAGTAGGAAAGGGAGGTAGTCCTTGCAGCTCACTGGCATCTCTTAGAACAAGTCAGTTATAATCTCTCCAGGATCCAGTTCCCTTCCAAACACATGAGGCTTAGGGGATCATTTTAGATCTAAACCAAAACAGCAATGTGCTGAGAAATGGTCAAAAATCTGAGTATATTTTGAAGATAAAGTTCACATGATTTTGTGAGGTATTGATATATAGATATAGATATATCACTTTATATATCCATGTATTGATACAGTGCTGTTTTGGTATAAAAAAGCATGAGTGCAAAATGGTCTCAACATTCTGTCCTAAATAACTAAAGAAAATGTTTGATATGGGGTGGGATGAAGAAAGCTATAGCGGGCCGGGGAGTTAGCTCAGTGGTTCCGGCGCCTGTCTCGCAAGCGCAAGGACCCGGGTTCGATTCCCCGGTAACCACATAACAATACTGGGTGTGGAGACCCACACCCAGCAGCAACCAGTACCACATACCACAGTGCCGGGCGTGGTGGCTCACGCCTGTAATCCCAGCACTCGGG
>PVIR01001543.1:0-31314 GCA_004026965.1 Petromus typicus | reverse complement strand
GAAAGCTATAGGTACAGCAAGCTATGATGAACCTTTTTTTTTGAGACAGAGTCTCACTTTGTAGTTCAGGCTGGCCCTGAGCTCAGCCTCAGACTCACATCACAGCAATCCTCCTGCCTCTGCCTCCCAAGTGATAGGATTAAAGGTGTGAGCCACTACGCCTGGCACTGTGATATGTGACCTTTCTATTGAATCAGATAGATTCCTGATTGCTGATGGGCATGAGTCTCCACACCCAGTATTGTATGTGGTTACTGCAGATCTAGCCCAGGTCCTTACACATGCAAGACAGGTGCCGGAACCACTGAGCTAAATTCCCAATCCTCTAATGTATGATATACTAAGTGTTTTGTGTTTATTTTTCTGACAATGATGGTGAGTATGCAGTTGAACTTATGAATTTAGAGCTTAGGAGATAGGTCCTTGCTGGAGCAAAAATAAAAATGCAGATGTTGGAATATATGTGGAATTTTAAAGTTCTGTACTGGATGAACTCATCCAGAGAATAGAGCATATAAGTTAAATGGACAACTGAGGGTTTAACTTTGAAGATCTCAACATTGTGTGGTTTAAAACACAAATAGAAGGTGGTGAAGAAGACAGAAGGACTAGGACAAAGTCCGATGTGCTAGGGGTCTCTGGTGATGTAGAAGTCCAGAGATGGAGGTTCACTGAGAAGGAAGGAATAGCTGTATCAAATGCTGCTGATCAGTTGGAGAATATGGGAAAATTTTCATTTGATTTCATAATAAGACAGTTGATACTCATTAGTGTTCAAAGATAGTGATATAGTTATAGGGGATGGTGATGAAGAAAATATGGAATTTATAGGTAGCCAAACAGAATTAAAGTAGCACTTGTTATCTACATAAGAGTCTAAAAATTGATTACACTTCTTTGAAGCTACATATTTAATCTTTGAAACTACTGCTGGCATCCTTGAGAAAAAAAAAACAATGATGACAGAAAGAACTATGATAGTTTAAATACCACAACTGATTTTTTTTCAGTTTTCTATAAATCAACATATGAAGGTAACATTTTAGAATAAATTTTACAAGATAATGAATTGTTAATCTAAAATACTGTGCATGACACATCTCTTTTCTCTGTAGAAGTCAAAATAAAATTATGCCTGATGTTTCTAATGCTTTGAGTAGATGTTTTAAGTTACATTCAAGTCCTTTTTTGGAAAGTAAATAATACTTACTTATCATGTTGATGTAGGCCATAAGTCAGTCTAAGTACTCTCAGAAGTTTTAAATAGAATCAAGGCAAAACATAGTTATACTATGGCTAAACAACTTTCTTTGCCTGAAGGATTCTACAGTATTATTTGTAAGTGTTAGTATTGTTTCTAAGAGATGTATAACTTAACAAAGAAGACAGAGCAGGTTTCAGGACTTCTGAATCATTTCACGATCACAATGTAGAAAACATTTTCTTTGGATGGAAAATGAATTATCTCTATTGAATAATAAATCTGATTGAAGGTAGCCACATCTGTTAGTCCTCTTTCAGAAATGACCTAGAGTCCACTTTTGATTAAATCACAGACGGTAAGAGTTACAGCACATCAGATACTTTAGATCAGATACTTTCTAAAGTATGTAGTTACAGCATGTACCTACAGTACATGCTTGTCAGTATTTAGAATGTTGCATTGAGATTCACAGGGTGTGAGGCGTGGAGGATGAGCTCAAGAGATATAAAAACAGATCAAATACTCAACTAAAATAGTTTCATCACTATAATTACTGCCAAATCTCAGCCACTAAATGCCTTTACATTCTAATTATAATTTAAGTTATTATATTTTGAATATAATACAAATATTCAATGAAAACATAAAATTTAAAAAGACAATAGAGTTTTAATTGGCCTTTTGGTTGCAGACAAAATATGCATACTTGTTCTTATATAAGAAAAATATTTTATCATAAGAATATAATAGTTTAGCTAGGATCCAAAGGCAGATTGAAAACTAGGTGTGAGGAATATATTGAAAGTGGAGACTTGGACCAGCAGAACAATTTATTTGCTCTTTGATTTTATTTTCATTTCTTGCCAACAACTGACATTTGCTCTTTTTCAATTCCCATGGTATAATATGGACAGCTGTAAATTTCTGGTCTTCTATATATTCACACTAATCAATTTGTAAGAAAATCTGATTTCTATGAAGATGATCCAAGCTGCTCATACTTTTAGATTTAATGTTAGATTTGATATTGTGTCACATTATTTTATTGGCTTTATTCTGCATAAAAATGTGTCTGACTTGAGAATGGGTTGGAGACATAGATAAATTGTGTAATGGCAAATGAAAGTCCAGTTTTTGATGATGGGTAATAGCTGACATTGTTTAGTAAAGTTGCATCTCTACCAGGCCATTCCTTTTACTAACAGGACTTTGTCATTTAAAGACAGAGTCTTAAAAGAGATAGAACTATCTTTAGAAATCATACTGAGAGGGCTGGAGATTTAGCTCAGTGGTTCCGGCACCTGTCTTGCAAGCGCAAGGACCCGGGTTTGATCCCCGGTAACCACATACCTATACTGGGTGTGGAGACTCACACCCAGCAGCAACCAGTACCACATACCACAGTGCCGGGCGTGGTGGCTCATGCCTGTAATCCCAGCACTTGGGAGGCAGAGGCAGGAAGATTGCTGTGATGAGTTTGAGGCTAAGCTCAGGGCCAGCCTGAACCACAAAGTGAGACCCTGTCTCAAAAAACCTTAAAAAAAAAAAAAAAAGAAATCATACTGAGAGCATTGGTGATCTGTTGCTAAGTGAAGAACTTAAAATAAACCAAAGGAAAAAATAATTGTATCCTCAACCACCATTTCTTAGTGTTTTTTGGTCATTGTCCTATGGTTCCAATCAAATGACTACAGAAGAACAAAATTTTAGTAAAGTCTGATTCAGTTTCCAAAGAGAGTGAGCATCTCTGCCCTAGTGGGCTGATATCTCCTGCCAGGGGCTCTGGCATTGAGAGTGATCCTAGTTATGTCTCCATATTATAAAAATAATATTTCCCTCAAAATCAGATACTTTCTAAAAAAATAAAAGAAAAATTCTAGTGGATATCTATCTAGTGATTCTATTTTATATTAATTTCAAGAACAGAAGACAAATCTAACTGTGGTGATGAAAGTCAGAAGAATGATTGGTTTGGGAAGAAGACAATGGTAGAAAAGAAGTGCAGGAAACTTTCTAGAATAATATACGGGTATAAAGGTGAAATGTTCACAATTCCCAAACCTGTGGAACTACACAGTTGAAATTATATTTGCATATATACTTATATTTGAACATATATACATATTGTTATAGTTAAATTATAACACAAATATGCTTACATTTGGTAAACAATAAATAAAAATGTATGAGAGACCTAAATATTAAAACAGATACTCTAAACCTGCTGCAAAACAGGTTAGGTAAAACTCTTGAAGACATTGGTTTAGGAAAAGACTTCTTGAACAAAAGTATATAATACAAATTATAAAATGTCCAGATTTATTAAGGCATGGTGTCATGCCCATAGATCTAGCAATCTGGGAGGCTGAGGCAGGAGGATTAAAATTTTAAACCTCGCACCTTAGTGACAGCAAGATACTCTTAAGATGAAAATCACGGGGTGGATGGTTGGAGTATAGCTCAATGTGAAGGCCCTGACTTTAATCTCAAGTGCTGCACACACACACACACACACACACACACACACACACACACACACACACACACTTTCTAAAACACAAACTTTACTTACAAAATCATGTGAAAATATTAGAATTTACATTAAAATATTAATACTAATTTCCCATCTTTTTTCTTTCTATAGATAGATTTGTATATTAGGGCAACCCTAGCTTCTGAAATAAATGGCCTCAAAGCATGTAAGGATTCAAACATATCGCAGGCTTATCCATTTTGTGCTTGTGCTTGGCTCTTACTTGCCTGCAGAGGACCATCTTCCATGGAGGGCTGTGTGGTCTCACGCCCCTTTCATCGTGTGTTTCTGCTGCCCTCAGGCATGACAGTTGTCTGCTTTCATGTAGAACGAATTTCTTTCTCTCTTTTTTTTTTCAAGTGTTGTTTTATTTATTTTACTTATTTACTTTGCAAAATGTGTGCTGTTGCTGGACAAAAAGCCTGATGCCAACATGTTAAGGAAGAAAAGTTTGCTCTGGCTCTTAGTTTTGTAAAACTTAGTTTAATTGGTACACTTTTGATGTGTAAAATGATCACATTCTTCCTTGGGACTTTGTGCCTGTACATAATATATCTTGATTCATCTTTTTTCCCCATTCCTCTCCCCTCCCTTCAAGCCTTCCCCATTTTTTACAAAAGCCTTGTTTCTGTTTATTTTCCTTCTCTCTTTTCTTTTTTCCTTCCTCCCTTTCTCCTCCCCTCCCTTGTTCCTATTCACAAGGGAATTTCACATTTTCTTCCTACACTTTGTAGAGATTTCAGTTCATAATCAGCTTGCTCCAAAACAGGGCAGCATAGCAGGTGGATGTAGCAGCAGAGAAACAGTCTATTGGCAGAGCAAGCAGGAGGCAGGAGACAGAAGCAGCAAGAAGCTTCTCTCTGTTCTTTTATATTCTGCACAGCCTATGAGCCAACAGTCTGGTTGGCACCCTCGCCCAGAGTGGGCCTTCCCATTACCCACACCCAGAATAATGCTAAACCAATCACTAGACTAATCCAGTCATCACACCCTTCGTCCATATTCACACACCTTTACCCACATTCACATCTCCTATCCAGCCACCTCATAAAGCCACCACATCTGAGCACATAAGGCTTTGAGGGGGTAGGTGTGAAGGAGACACATTCTCTTCTTTTAAAATCTTGACTGGAAATAGCACACGTTAATCCTCCTCACAATCAGAAGCCTCCTGGACATGATGCCTATGAGAAAGACTAGGAAATATAATAACAAGGTCAATAATTTTCTAAGAATGACAACTCTATGCTGTAGAAAAAACATCATGAAATTTGATAAACATGTGTAGACCCCTAATATGTTATGGCACTAACATTAGTTTTCCTATTACATATTTTACTGTTTTTCCCCATGTCACTAGCTGTATTTTGGCAAACCATATTAATCCTAATTTACTACTCTTACATTTACTGTAATTTATGAAAAAGCTCCCTTTTTACATATTTCTGGTATTTCTTTTACATTTTAACTCTATAAAATTTTGATTTACTTTATCATTAACATACCAAGAAATAATAATTCTCTTAGCCCAATTTGGCTTTAAGCAATGGGGGCCAGCAAATGTATTAGTACTAGATTAATACTAGTGCTTTGAAACTGCCTGCTGCACATTGATTTTTAGAAATATTGTGCTTATTTCCTCAGAGAATAGTATTACCAGATATACCTCACTTTTGCCAGTACCTGGAATTACCATTGTAACAAAGTATCAGATTGATGCATAAAACATAATCATCTACGCTTCATTTCTGAGAGTGTGTGTGGAAGTAGAGAAGTGAATATCCTACTTATCCATTATCTCCATGTTCCTTTCTAAGTGTAGTTTAAGACTTGATAAGGACCATGCATAGATATTCATCTGTGGTATATTTGATTTTCTTGGAACTTTTGAATTTAAAATTTATATTGAAAGGAATACAACAGGATGGCTTTTGGCTTACATATTGAATGAGACTATGCTTCAAAGTTTCACTTTCAGGCTCAAGGGCAATTTTGTGTAAGGAAACTGTTTACATGAAGAATAATTTTCAAAAATTTTTACACAGAAGTATCCACTTTTATACATTGAACCTGCCTGTAAGAACCAGCAGTTCCTCGTGCCTGACCAAGGTTTACACTAGTATAATCTTTCATCTAGCGCATTGGATATGTCTGAGATCCTCTTGCTTTTCTATCACAGGGGCGATAAAACAAATTCTCTCCCTTCATTTCCTGCTTGCTTTGCCCCCAATCATATTCACACTAACAGGCCACAAGAAGCCATTTTTCCATAATCTCAACTCTGCACTGCAACTAGTGCAGAAACGGAAATAGATGGTATGTTTTAAAGGCTCTGTCTTTCTCCTCCCAAACACATGAGATGTAATTTTCTTCTCATCTTCACAGCTGCAGTTCTCTCCTTTTCAGAATTTTTGTTTCCTTCCCTTCTTCCTACTTGTATGGCAGTCTTTTTTTTAAATTAAAGGTTAAGTTCAAAATCAGTCTCAATGAACTCTTTCCCTCCTCTTTCTGCATACTGTATGAGCTTAATTTACTGTAGGATCTACTACTGGCTGATAGTAATTGATAGCTGCCTTAACAGATTGAGTTCAATCATAGCAGGACTTTTTCATATGGTTTCCTGTTGTAGTTCTATTTCCTAGAATGGAGCCCAACAATCAGTAGATGCTGAATGAATTAATAAATGAGTGAATAGATGAATGGATCCAGATTTTTAAAAATAAATGGACACTCAAAGATAACAGGATACATTAATTTTGTATATAGTACCATATAGTTGTTTATAGTTGTATATGGTACCATATAGTACCATAGTTGTTTAAATATATTCTACCGTTTGTGTATTACCTTATGAAGGACAAATCTCATTTACATACACCATTCATTAGAAAACAGAGAATCATGAGTAATTTTGACAGGAATTTTGAATGCAGATTGATGGAATTTCTGCATGAGATCCAATTTATGTATCTTCTCATATCCTTGCAGTCTCCTTTGTCCACTGCTTCGTACTCAGTTTATGAGGACCTAGGGGTTCGGGATCATTAATTCTTCTTTGGAAACTTGGAGCAATGAGTTACACTAGCCAGAACAAAAAAGCAGGAGCATAGATTCTCCTTTTTTGCTTCTCCTAATAGACTATTCTGAGACACAGTGATTCCTCCCCCATGTGAAGTTGTCCAGCTGTGCTCAGTTCAGTAATGTACCACTTTGTATTTGCTTTCACTTCTTCCCAGACTGACTGATATTTCTCCCTTCCTCCTGATGCCCTGAGGTTATTACCTAAACTCTATTTTACCTGAAGCTTTGCCTTAGGCCCTCTTTTCTAGGAAACCTGGCCTAAGTAGCTGATTCTTAACTTATCAAGACATTTGAAATAATATTTTGACTTCTAATGCTTGTTGCCATATATTTAACAGCCAGATCAGAGTGGTTGAAATCCCCATTAAACTGAAAGAAAATAAACTATATTAGTCCAAAATTAATGTTCAGTTACCAGGTTCCTGCTCCCTGACAATTCTTCTTGTAGCCCAGAAAGAAGGTTTTCAAAGAATAATAAGCTGAGATCACTTCCCAAATTAGAAAAAGAAGTTACTGTGTTGCCTGCATCTCTTTTAGACATCGGTTTTTTTCTGAGAATATATTTAATATATTTAGTATAAAGTATTGATTATGAACACCTTGGGGTCCTGGAAATGTGGCTTCAAATATTAGCTTTCCCTCTCCCATGGAAACGTTATTAAAACTTATGGAAAAGTTATTAAACCTTCCACATAATTATTGTCATCTGCACCTTGATGAAGGAAGCAGCACTTTTTAGCTTGATCTTTGTAAAAATTACATTAGATGGTGTGATGAGTCTTTTAGCATATTCTATGTCAGGCATAAGAAGGGATCCACTCTGTCTATATAGAAATTTGCTTGCCATAAAATTTCTCCTGTTGTCTCCATAGAACTTAGAATCCAGCTATCTATAAATTCATTTCTAACATGAAGAAAAAGCAGCAATCTACAAGGTAAATTACAGTAGGGTCAGAAGTCATGCTGTGTTTAAGAGAGAGGAAGCAAAGGGTTCAAAGAGGTAACAACAACCCACCCCCATCTTTAACCATTCCAGAACTTTGTTCCTTTAGATGTTGAGGTTTATCAGATGAAAGAATATTGTGTATTAGCCTCTGCATCATTCTCATTTGATTAACCTTGTATTGTTAAAACTCTTCAAAATAAAACAAAGAAAATATCCAAAGAGGAAAACCGTAAAGCAAAACAATAATATTCTCTCCCCTTGCTATTTACTAGTAATAATATGAACTATTTTGTATAGTATATAATTTTGAGTGTATTATCATTCTAGGGTTGCAGATTACATACTGGGTGTCAGAGTTAATGGAAACCTGAAAGAGTTTTAAGCTAGTAACTTGTACCAGTAGATGAGAAATGGAATACTGAAAGAGCCAGAATGCTTTTAGAATCCTTTGTCATTTTCCATTGTGTATGCAGGTAAAGGATAAGTCTGTTAAATTTTTGTCATTTAACTTCTAGAAATAAATGATGACCACCAAATGAAAAGAAAGAATTTTTATTGAGAACTTACCTTAGCTATCTGTTATCACTTGAGTTTGGCAAAAACCCAGACACAGCCAGAAATATGTGAGAGATTTTTTGGTGAAAATCTAGGGAACTTTTCAGATATTCTTTGGAACTTGGGGAAGCTGAGGATGAAGTAACTAGAACTTAGTGACTTGGGGAACATAACTTCTTCTTGTCATTCTTGCGTTGTACAGAGGCAAAAATGGTGACACTGGACCTTCATGTTCTGATTTCTAACCACTGTAAACAGATTGAATTTGGCTTCCAGAGCAGTTACTACAGAGACAGAGTCATAGTCCTATTGTCACAAATGGTCTAGACTCTGTACATTCAGAGAAACTAGAGAAGACCTCTTTCTATGAGGGAGGAACTTAGGCGTCCATGAATCATTTCTTACTTGCTGTCTTTATTTCATTTTTGATGTTTTAATTATAGGAAATATCATATTGTTGTTTTACTTCTCTGGGAGCAGTTTTAGCCACCTACTTTTTGCCTTTTGGACATTTTTGATTTTAGTTATCTCATAAGAAAGAGGGGAGGATGGGATTGTTATCCTTAGTATTATTGATCCAGTGTATAAAGAGAAAGTTGGCTCTATACCAGGTAGGAAATCTAGATAGTTTCTTTCTTGGTGTGTGTGTGTGTGTGTGTGTGTGTGTGTGTGAGAGAGAGAGAGAGAGAGAGAGAGAGAGGGAGAGAGAAAGACAGACAGACAGACAGACTGAGCGAGAGAGAGATTTGTTTTACTCCTTTAAGACATAATTTCTTTTCAAATTGGCAGCTAAGAAGATAGTCATCACACTCTATGAGGTTGCTAGAAAAACTACATTTTTTTTTCTTTTGATCATTTATTGGCGACTAGTTGTAGTTTTGGCCAGGTTTACCCTGTGATGTAAAACTTGAGTATTGTACCTATTCTTTACAGGGAGAATGAAAAAAAATGACCCTTTGAACCTTATTGCAGTTTACATAAGCCTTGAGAGGAGGTTAAAAAATGATTTCTCCACTTGTTCCAGACTATACAAAAGTATTTAGTGTATACAGTGAAGACTTAACAAATGCTCTGATAGACTTGCAAGGCTGTGTTTCTACGTATTTCTCCTGGCTGAAATTCTGGCTTGCCACTTAGGCCTCGTTGAATTCCTATCTTCATCTTTTGACCTTTGGGAAGCTGTTAGGCTTAGTTTGTATCCCCTTCTCTGTCACAAAAATCTACGTGTTGATTCTTAAGATTGTGGACACAAACTATTAGTCTGTAATAAAAGTTTACTTTGTCTTGAACTCAAGAATGAAGCACTGGCAAAATGCCATGTCAATTTCATCTCATTTTATTATTTCCTAAAGAGCAAACTAGGTAACATTTTCACTCCCAGTCAAGAAACTAATTTATGAAGATCTAAAGCAGAATGCAAATGACTTGAGGCCAACTAATGAGAAAATGTTCTAAAGCCACCTTTAAAAGTCAGTTTTTAACACCCTTTTCTTCATTTCCTCCTGCTGTTATCAAATTTTTAATATTTTCAGCTACCAATTTGAAGACTCTTTTAATTCTTTTCAGTCTCTTGTTTTAGCTTTCTTTCCTTTTGGTTTGATTTTATTGCTATGTTTTCATCTTCACCGATAATCTCATTCATCAGTATCTGTCTCTCCTTACCAGTGATGGCTTAATGTCTGATCTAATTGTTTTAATCTGTAGAAGTTCCATTTTAAAAATATTGTCAATTTCTCTAATCTTACTTTGTTAGTGACTGCTCAGAGTTACAACAACTGCTTTAAAGTACTTGTAGTCATCATTTATTGTCATTCTCTGTGACTTTTTCTATTGAAAGACACCCAACCCCATCAGTTAACTTCTCTAGTCTTTTGGCATGTGTGAAATACTTTGATTGGAGGTAGTACCTTTTGAATCCCATGCTACTATTTTGGCAGTTAATTTTAACAGTTATATTATATTGGACTGCTTTAAAGGTTTGTAGTTTGTATTTGTAAGTTCACTATTGTGATAACTAATCTGTACTTTTATTTATGAAATCTGCAACACATAGTATGGGTGTCCACTGAGGATTATACTCCCTTAGTAGATAGATTTTCAGCAACTTTTTCCTTGTGTAAAATAAATTGATTGATTGATTTTTGAACTTTTTGGTATTTTTGACCAAGCACTTTGTGGGGTTGTATTCTATGTACCTATAAATTCGAGCATTTAGTGAGATCTCAAGAAATGCTTCTATAGACTTCCAAAGCTATATTTCTACATATTTATCTTGGCTGGAGTTCTGCCTACCTATTTAAGCCTTCTTGAATTCTCATCTTCATCTTTTGACCTCCATGAAACTGCCGGCCTCTGTTTGTATTCTCTTCTCTGTCACAACAATTTAGATATCGATTCAGTCAATTGGTGCAATTTATAGAGCTCCACTCACTTTTTCATTCTTTCAGGGATTGCAATTTGTTAGCCATTATCCAGTGTGTGAAAACATGAGTTTCATGTATTATATAGAGTTGACTGTCTGTTCACAATAAAAGACTAAGTTCAGTCTCTTTCACTTACTCCTGTCTCAGATCGGTTAATAACACTCCTGTGTTCAATACCTTTTAATGACTTAGCACTGTATCAAAGATACAGTACTGTATCAAAGATAAAATTAAAACCACAATGATAACAATGAGGACAACACACTCACAGACACACACACACACGCTATACTTTGTCCTGTTTGGCTTAAGTTTATCTATTGGTCTAACTGCATATTCCAACATCATCTTCCTTTACTCAATTAACTATGACCAGAACTCTGGCTTTTATTGTCCTTTGAGCACAACAAACCAAGCAGGAAGCTCTGGGGGCTTGCAAATGAGGTGTCTTCTATCTTTAATACTTTTTTTCCAGATATTTTCAAGGCTTGTTTCTTCAGTTATCTGTTCTCTTTGAAATGAATTACTTGATCATAGTGACCTTCTTTGACGTATGGCTTCAATTTAAGGCACAGTCTGAGATAGCATTTATAGAGCAGGATGATTGTATCCTAACATTATTCTTTTGACGTTTTCTCCCTTGCTGTCCAATCCCTTACCAGTTTCTCCTGGGAAGACTACTTAGAAAGCAGAGGTATGAAAATCCTTATCTTAGTTTGATAAATGTATTTTTTGATATTGGTTAGGATAATAGAGTCTTAACAAACAAACTCAAATCCCAATGGCTTAATAAATGAGGCTGCTTTCTTTCTTGGTTCCACATTCATCATAGATCAGTGGATATGGGTTTTTTTCCCTACATGTCACTTTGGGACCTGGTCTAATTCTATCAGTCAGGGGCCCTGTAAGAAACAGATGGCATATTTAAATCAGTAGAAGTCAAGAAATGCTTCATAAACTGGCAATTCACTAGGGTGTCAGCGGTGTGTAAGGGACCACAAAAGAAGGTGACGTACTGACAGAAATGCTGCTATCTTTCACCTGCCCTGCCTGGAGCATGGGGCTTCCTGATTATAGAGCTGGGAATAGACACTATAAAATCAAGTGCTGGCTTTGCAGAACCAAATGAACATAGGGCGCATCAGTGCCACTCATACTGTTCATGGCCAAAGCTTCTTGTATGGACCCATCTGACAGAGAAGGGACTGGGAGTAAATGTTTCCAACTCCAATCATCTTTTTGGCATTTGAATGTAGTTTATATGGGCCTATGAAGTATGCAAATGGCAATGTCACTTCCCTTCTAGGAGTGCTAGACTTATCGCAGTAATGGTGCCTCTTTCAAATACACTTATCAACTTTTTGAACTTTTATCAGTCTTAAAACAACGAGGTGCTTTCAGCTGTCAAATTATCATAATCTCTATTTTTGATCTGTAAAATTTTTTAAAATTTCTGATTGGTGTCATAACAGCCTGGCACATAGGATTCTGGGTAACATTAATAATTAAGCATTTTTAAATTAAAGGATTTCAAAAAAGTGAGCTTTCTTTTTACATGATCAAAGTGACAACTTGTTGACAGATGACTGTTACATGCCCTCCAATCTGATGAAATGATATTTTTGAACAAAAGAAGTATATCAAACTAGTCCATGTCCAATTATATGCATCAAATGTTTAATATTTTATTCATAAGCATATTGCCCTGGAAAAATATGATCCATATTCTTTCAAAGAAATAAAGATAATAACAAATGTAAGAATCAGAATAGGTTATCTTATGCTGCCATAACAAACCTTAAACAGTTCTCTAGCAGTTACAGTGATGTCTTTTATTTCTTTTTCACAGTATTTGAACTGCAAAAAGTAGCTGATAGCCTTAATTCTCTATCACCTTTAGTCAGAGGTCCAGGATGAAAGAGAATCAATGTCTGGTTATGCTTCCAGCAAAACAAAAGCAGAAGCATTAAATTTAAGAAATTTCACATTAATTTCTAATGTTTCCAGCTAGATATTGAACACTATTTTGGTCCAGATTTGTTGGTTAATGGAAATCCTATGATGATATACACTTCAGGATGGAGCTGGGAGTGCAATCCTACTATTTGTGTGGAAGGAGAACCTGAAGTATTTGATCAGTCATGCACACAATTACAGCACCAAGGAATGAAATCTACACAGTCTTAAGAAAAGTTCTGTCATTCCAAACACTTTCAAAAATCATTTAGGCTCTGTACGTTCTGCTTAAAATATGATTTACCATATTTTGCTCTTTGTAAAAATTAATTTATTGTGGTGAGAACACCTAAGATGAGGTTTGTCTGTGTAATCAATGGTGAAATGTACAGTACATACTGGTAATTAGAAGCACAGTGTACCCAACTGATCTGTATGACTTATTCATCTTGCATAGCAAATTTTTCACTTTGTAGTTAGAAAGTTCTCATTTTTCTCTGCCCTTGGCTCCTGAGATCAGCTATTCCACTCCGTATGTCTGAGATAAACACGTGGAGTACTACTGTATTTTTCCTTCCAAGAGTGTGTGACTTCACTGAGAAAAATATCTTCAGAGTTCATCTATGTTGCCCACTAGTGAAGTATTTCTTTCTTTTTAAAAGAGGAGGAGAGTCATTCATTGTATGCATGCCACATTGTATTTATCTCCTGTGTTTATCTCCTGAGGGACATTTGGTTATTCACATTATGGCGGTTATAAATATTACCACAATCAGTGTAGGTGTGGCCACACCTATTAGAGATTATGGCCAATTCTTTGATTTGAACATCAAGAAGATAAATTACTACTCCATGTTTTTTTTTTTTTCAACTTCATATTGTTTTGTAGAGTAATTACACTATTTTGAATTCCCATCAATGGCATACAAGAGTTTAAATTTCTCTCCATTTTCCATAGAGAATGTTTGTTTATTAGTATTTTTGTGGTAATTAGGGATGAGAGGTATTTCACTGTGGCTTTGATTTTCATTTTGTAAAAGATTTATGACACTTTTTCATATACCTGTGACCATTTGTATGTCACCTTAAAGAAATATCTCTTTCAAACCCCACATTTTGAGTATGTTGAAACATATTTTTTTATGTCAGTGTTTTTAACCCAACATGACTGACAGATAGCCTTTCATATAAAATAAATTGCTTTGCAAGTTAGATTTAAATCCACTGCTGTGAAAAAATGCCTGAGAAAAATGAAGGCGGAAGGATATATTTTGCTTCCTGTTTCAGAGGCTTTCGTTCAGGGTTGGGTGACTCCATTGCTTATAAGCCCATAGCAAGATAGAAACATCACACAGAAGAAAATACTCACCTTCTGAAGGACCTGAGACAAGGCAGGAGGTGGAGAAAGGGGAGTGGGTAGGGACCTGTACAAAATACAGCCCCCAAGCACATGCTCCCAGGCACTAGTCCCTTCTCCTAGGTTCCCTTTCCTTTTTCCATCGCTTCCCAGTGACTCATCACATTTTGGGCCTATCAGCTTGTAAATCCATCGATGTAGTCAGAGCCCTATGATTTATCACTTTCTGCTTCTAATGATTTCTCTAACAATGAGCGAACCTTCAACACAGGAAACTTTGGGAGACATATGAATTCTAAAACATAACGTCAATCAGTGGAGTGATTTCTTTAATAGCAGGAATGGTGTTTAAACGTAACTCATTGAAGTTACATTGATGACTCCCTGTCATAACCACTGCAGCACTTCCATTTTGTTGTTGCTGGTGTTTTACAGTTAAATCTCAGATACAGTGTTACACTGTATTTGTTTTTTAGTGGTTTTAAAATTTCTAATAGTTTTGATTTCGCAAAACAAATTGAAAGAAAATGTAGAAAGTTCCCATGTACTCCATACCCGGTGTCTTCTAACATATAATTATATACTGTATTTCACACAGTTGTTGAAGACAATGTTAATTGTTAATTCTTAAAGCCCATATCTTACTAATATTCCCTTGATTTCTTTTTTCCTGCAGTCGATAGTTTTTCTATCACAGGATCTCACTCAGGGCACCACATTACATTTGAGTGTTGTATCTTTACACCACTTTCTGGATTTTGTATATTTCCCAGATTTTATTTCTTTTTGATAACCTTGATAGTTTTGATGAAAACAGATTTTGTATTGTGTGGAATGCCCCTCTCATGAGATCTGACTGCTGTTTTTCTCTATAGGAATTATAGGTTTCTCTTTGGAACTCTCAAATTTCTAATATATTTTTAAAAACTTGCATGCTAAATTCACTCTTGCAGTAGAGTTTACTATTGTTGTGTTATATGGAATACAGTGGTATTTCGGGTCATGAACTTGATTCTTTCCTCAATTCTGGTTGATAACCAAGTTGAATGAGAACTGAATGACACGCAAAGATTGGGCTCAGTGTGATCTTATAGGGAAATCTGAGTGGTTCCCATGCTATTTGGTTGCAGCCAGAATCAAGGAGAGAATTGAGTTCATGAACCAAGATACCAGTGTAGTTTCTTCACCTCAACAGTTAGCCTGTGCTTTATCTTTTTCCTCAAAATCCTAACCTCATGTCCCAAATGGATCTTTCCATCTCTATACTTTTGCTATTGCTGGAATATCGTCCCAATGGGAGACACAGTATTTTCCGATTGAATTGTTTCACATGTCAGTATGCCCTTAAGATTCATTTGTGTCTTTGAATGACTTAATTCCATATTTCTTTTTATCAGTGAATAGTATTCATCATATGTGTGCAGTACAGATTGCTAACCCATTCACATAATGAAGGGCATCATGGTAGCTTTCTGGTATTGTTAATTATCAATTCAACATCCATAAATGTTTGCTGAAGAGATTTTGTATGAACATAAATTTTGAGATCAGTTTGGTAAGTGTTTAGGAACATTATCCTGAGATTGAATAATAAGACCGCATTTAGATTCATAAGCAATTATTAAACTGTCTTCTGAAGTTGCTGCACCATTTATATTCCTGCCAGCCATGAATGAACTTCCCCACTTTTGCAATCTCTCCAGCAATTGGTATAGTTTTTTAAAAAAAGTTTGTCATTATAATAGGCATGTAATAATATCTCATTGTTATAATAACTTGCATTTGTCTAAAGATAAAAGAGTATCTCTTTATAAGCTTCCTTGCCATTTTAACATTTTAAAAATATGATACTTGTACAGATATTCTCCATTCCTTTCTAGTTTCTTATTAATTTAACAGCTATTGTATCTTTTGGATTGGAGGCTGTTATCAGGCTATGTATCTCAAGTATTTTTTCCTAGACTTGGTTTATCTTTTCATTCTTGTAATATTGTTTTTTATAAATGTGAAAATGGAATTTTTAAGTAAAAACTAATTTATTAATGTTTATCTTTATTTTGCTTTACTGTTGTATCTAAGAATTCATCACTAAACCCAAAGACCATAGAATTTTTCCTTTCTAACATTTTTATGACTTTCTTTGTACATTGGGCTTATGATCTGTTTTATAGATTTTTTTATAGACTTTGTGTCTAGATTCATATTTTATATTTGGGCATTCAACTGTTACAGTGCCACTTTTTGAAAAGTCTATCTATTGAACTGCCTTTGTGTCCTAAAGAAAAATTAATTGACTATGTGTATAAGGACTTATGTATGGGGTCCCTATGCTGTTCTACAAATCTATTGATGTATTGTGCATTTTGTCAGTTCTATGCTGTCTTGATTACTAGCTTCAATGGTAGGTTTTGAAATTAATGGGGATTATCTTTCTTTATTATTCAGTAGTATATTGGCTAGACTTTCTGTTTTGATTTCTCATAGAAACATTATAATCATGATATCAGCTTTCTTAAATGAAATGCTTGGATTTTAAATAAGATTACATTGAATCTATAGATCTAGTAGGAATAATTCACATCCAATAATTTTGAATCTGCTAATATAGGAACAGTAATATCTACTTTAATGTAAATCTTTATTTATTGTGCATATGTTTAGGACTGTTTTATAGTTTATATGTATAATTCTGATTAGAATTCTACCTATGTATTAAATTTTTCGTGCTCTTATAAGTGGTATTGTTTTAAATTTTAATTTCAAATTTGAAGTGTCCATTGCTTCTATAGAAGAAAACAGTTGGATTTTGTATGCTTATTTCCTGGACAATTTTATACAGTTATTGGCTTCAGTAGTTCATATGTAAATACTATGGGATTTAATATATAGGTTATCATGTTCTTTGAAAAATGATATTTCTTCCTTTTCTATCTGCATAAATTTATGACTTTTCTTGTTTTATTGCATTAGATAGGACTTTAAGAATAATGATGAATAGGAGAGAAAATAAGACATATTTGCTTTGTTGTTAGGAAGAAAGTGTCTAATCTCTTACTGTAATGTATAATATTAACTGCAGGGTGTTTGTATGTGTTCTCTGTCAAGTTTAGGAAATTTCCCTGTATTCTGAGTTTTCTAGGCATTTTTCTAATGAATGAGTGTTGAATTTTGTCAAATATTCTTTCTACATGAATTGATTTATTAGCACAGACCCTGCTAGGGAAGAATTTAGTCCCACCCAGATTTCTGTCATGTCATGGGCAGTGTAAATCTGGGATATCTTCAAAGGACTTAAATTTCTGCCTGGTCAAATTTCTCAACAAATTTGACTCCAAACAAGCTCCACATTTATGATTAAATAATTCCCTACAAAGAATTACAGGTCTCTTGAACAGGCTACTTTAGAATTATATTTTATTATGGAGAATATAACCCTGGGCTAAGTAACTGTGAGGAATAGAAAAACATAGGTTTTATTGGCTGGGAAGCTGGAGTTGGACATGGCTGGCCTCACTGTGGTCTTCACGCTTCCAGCATAATGAGCTGTTTACCAAGTTTAATGCTGTCTAAACCTCAGCATTCTGTGATTTTCTAATATGTTGTTTTACTGTCCCGTGTCATGAGTGACTAAATCACTGTCCACCTCTAGCCTCTCTCCCTTTCCCAGGAGTCCAGTGGGTGAAGTTGAAGTCTCCTCCTCCCTGTGGATCATCAGTTTCTCTGATGACTACTGTCCACTTTCAAGTGATCTGGGTTCCTTGTTCCCATAACTCTAGTTATCTCATCCACGTAAACTTAGGTGGAGTCAATAGAGTCTCTTTGGACTCACATCTAGCATTCAGGAAGTTCCAAGGGCTTTAGGAGTTCTTTACTAGGTCCACAAGACAAAGACAGATGCATTTCCTGTCCTAGGCATTTTTGTTGGCATTACCTACACGCTGGCATTCGGCTCACTCGGTGTTTGTTCAGAAGTGATGTTTCCATCGTTTGGAAGTATGATTTAAATGTATGATTTGAGGTTGGTGTTTGCATTTCAACACTTCATATTTCATTCTGTCTTCTTTTTATTTGCATAATTTTATCTTTTTATTGTAGGAAGTTACTGTAATTCTTATCTCTTTTCCTCTATAAATAAAATATTTTATTTTCCCTCTGAGATCAGATTTTCTCTTATTTTTGTTTGTCAGAAATTTAAATATATATCTAGACATATTTCAACATATGTCTAGGTTAGAGTGTAATGTTTCAATATGTACGTTTAATTATATAATTTACAGATAGCCTGTAAAATATAACACAGGATAGGTAGGTGATAAATAACTATTCTTGGAGTTTTCTGTGCAATCTTTTTCTTTAGTTACAGTATAATGTCTGTTAGATTTTGGGAAACTTTCAGTGACTACATCTTATTTCTTCTGTTCAGTTCCCTCTTTTTTCTCCATTATCATAAGTGCATATATCTTACACTTTGAAGATTATCCCAAGGTTCTCAAAGGTACTTGAGATGTTTTCTAGTGCTATTATTTTTTAATTTAATAATTTTTTAATTTATTTTTTTTCTCACTGATTCTTTTGGTGGCTGTGCAAAGTTTTGACACTCCCTAGTCTTTTGTTTCTGTAACAGTGTTTTTATTTTCATCATTTAAAAATTCTTTCTTAGAATTTCCAGCTATCTGCACATAATACACATTTGCTACTTTTCCCAGTAGAACACTTAGTATTTCAGTGTCAGTTATTTAAAATTATTTATGTGGAAATTACAGAATCTGTCTTGTAACTGATTCAAGTTCTACTGATTACTTTTCCTCCTTTTTGGTAAGTTTTGTAATTGTACTTGTTCTTATCAAATTTAATTTTTCTGTTTATGGCAATTTCTGTTGAATAAATATTCTTTGTCTTCATCTTTATCCACTGGATCTGACATCTTGTGTCCTCTGGCTCTCTCCCAAAGTCAGAGTGATCATGAAATTTAAATATTTTTAATTGATTTGATATATCAAGACAGCGATAGCCATTCAGCTGAAGACAGTTATGAGTCAGGACTTCCAAAAGTAGCAAGAGTGATGGGAAAAGTTTTCAAAATGAAGGGGCATTTTGAGCAGAGTGATGGCAATGAGTCTTTGATGGTCATAAAACTTATACAGTTTAATCATACATCACAGTTACTGATCACAGTACATATCATCACTTTTTAGTCTTTTGCCAGACTAGTGAGTTTATCTACCCCAGATCTGCTCAGTGAGAAACTCAGAGAGAGAAAGGTTTTTGAAATAAAGTCTATGGAAGTGTCCTCATTCCTCAAACTATGGCTTCAGAAATTTCTTCCTCACACACCTGCTCAGCTTCCATCACCTTGACAAAGTTACCATGTCAGTGTGTGAGGTGAATGGGTTCAGTAGCTTCTGCTCCGTGGGAACAAATATCACAAGAATCTTTCCAGATTTGGGGGCAGCTTTCTTCTGCAAACTCAGATCTCCAAGAAAAGTTTATCTAGCTTTCTCTCATCGTAGATAAGTGACTGGTGACTTCTCATCGTAGATAAGTGATTGGTGACTTCTAAAAGCTTTACATCTTGATGCTGAAAACTCAGTGTCCACTTCAAGCTATCTGAGCATAGCATAGTAAATTAAGCACTACTTTGAGTTTTGCTATTTTTAGGTATTTTTCCAGTATATATGTATTTTGATGATACATACGTTTGGGTTATAACTGAGGCCACGATTTCCAGTAGTTTCTAAACAAAATATAAAAGAGGATATAATTTAATGACAAGGAGAATGAAATATATTATTAAATCAGATTCTTATACTTCCAAACATCCCCTATGGTCTCCTTAAACAGAAACTATACATAACCATTCACTAAAATTTGACAATGTGAAATTAATCTTAGAATGTTTTTCATATTAGATCTATCTTCAGGGTACATACTGCATCCTAACATAACTCTTTCAAATTCCTCAATGAGTTTTTAGTTACTCTATCTTCTGAGAATATACTGTATATTATTATTAAGAATTCTATACTATCCTAAACTTTCTATTTTAACACATTTAGCAAAGTAAAATATTATGAGAAAAAAATCAGCCTATTCAAAGCTAAACTTTATATGGTGACACTTTGTCCTTTTCCTCATTATTTGGCAATTCAAAGTTAATATTAGAGATTTCATTGAAACTTGTTTAATGTTTATTGTGCAAAGAAAAACTAGATTTGCAACAAGGTCCTGTGCCAAGGTTCAGTAGCTTCTGCTCCATGGGAACAAATATCACCCGAATCTTTCCAGATTTGAGGGCAGCTTTCTTCTGCAAACTCAGATCTCCAAGAAAAGTTTATTTATTTATTATTTATTTATTTATTCATTCATAAATAGGATCTTATAAGGAAGGTGTAATTTGTATTAATAGAGACCTTGAGCCAATTTATGTATTTGTATGCACTTGAAAATTGATTTAAGGTACACAGTGTTAATATAATAAGTATATTCTTAACTTGTTAAATATTTCATAGTAGTATTGATTGTACATTATACTATTTAAAAACTGTTTAGAGATAGATCTCCAGATAAAGATGCTAATAATTTATGGGTATGATTCATTTATTGTTATTCAGAACTATGATGTTATACTTGTCCAAATCTTCTCAAAATATCGATTAAATGCACAGCTGGTAACATAAAATACATCTTTAAAAATCACACATGAGCTCTGTGATTTCTTTGTTGTGTATTATCCAATTGTTTGCTACTTTGATTTGTTGCTGTTTGATTCACTTGCTTAATAAAAAAATCCATGTTGCTCCTTGGAACTTGGCATTCCTAGTATTCTACAGTCTCTACCCTGACATAGAAATTGCGAGCAGTTTTTACCAAGAAGAGTTGCCTCGTGAAAATTTGTTAAAGACTCATCGAACTTGACTTGCATTTATCTCAATTGTTCGATTGCACTTACACCGGCAATTTTCACATTTGTTATAATACACACTGAAAAGAAAAATAGCTAGGAGTATAAATTAGTTCATATTTGCTCTAACTGCAAACATGAAAGGGAGTACATTAAAGCTAATCATCCTTCTATTACCTTGTCATTGCTGCATTTTTACTGATACATGATGTGAAATGAAAAACAGAGTGCGCTCAGGGAGCATGGCAGTGATGGAGTGGAGGAGCGGCTGGCCTGTCTCTCCGGCTTACGCTGGCGTCCTGTCATGTACACTATGCGAATCCAGTACTGAGCCATTGCATCTCTGCTTCTTAGGCAAAAAGATAGAATCTCCACTGTGCAAGTGCCAGAAAAATTGAAACAAATAAAGGGTTAATATATTTAAAGATTGTATTAATTTTATAAAAATGAAAATTTCTTACTTTCATCAAATGAGTACATTAGCTCTTTGACTACATAGTCATTTTGGATTTTAAATATGAAAAAGGCATATCTAGAAAAAATTATGGAAGAAGCTAATTTCGCTGAAAATATTTGCGCTGGTATACAGTATTGTTGAAGACATAATATATATGGGTAATGTGATATATATCATATTAACATAATATGTAACATAATATATCACAGTGTTCCACAGAGAGCAGGACAGTCAATAAGGAAATGGGATAGGTTTATTTGCCACTTCCCCTATAGAAATGATCTTTTCATTGGTTAAATTAATTTTAATCAACTTTGAAGTATGAGTATCCACATAGTGATTAACTTTCAAAAACACTATTAAAATAATAAATTCCATGAATCCTAACGAAGCTGTTCTTTACTGAAGAAAATAGTAGTTTTGGTTTAAATCTACACTCTGTTCCTTACTTCATTCCTTCCAAATAATCTGTGTCACTTGGGAAGAAGTTCCTACACTTGAATCTTTTGTGCAAATCTCTCTATATTTTAACCTGTCTGAATAATGACTCATTTATAAATAACCCCTGAGAAATAACTGATTTCATTTCTTGCCCACTTCCTTGCCCCAGGGATGGTATTTTGGTGACAGGGCCTGGGCCTGCTCAGTTGACTAAGTATAAGTTTCTGATACCAACTTCTCTAAAAGGACAAAGGCTCTTCAGAATGAAAACATCTCCAAATGCCATACATGAATGTAGGTTGTCTGAGCATGACACCCCTTTGTTCTGGATACCAAGGGATAACATCAGCTGGAAATGAAGTTGTCCTCAGGAGGACCTGATATGTAGAAATGAACACTCATTATTCTCCTAATATTTTATACATAGCACTTACATCATAATTTCAAAACAACTTACATTGAAACATTATCTACTTACTTTTTAGAAGTTTGTAGATATTCATTCATTTGAAAAATAGTTATATTTATTTTACCATGTACTTATCAAACTAATTTGCATTCAGCTTTGACTTTTTTTAAGCAATAAAAATTTGTTTCTCTGTGGCTGGGAGACAGAAAATAAACCAAATGAACAGATTCCTTGGTATATGTTAATCCATAGAAATGTAAATATTAGAAAGGAAATCTCAGCAAGGGAAAAATACTGACCATGGCCTTTTACAATGATTGTCATGGCAAGCCTGACTCTAAAGATGAATTTGACCAAGCTAATGGAGAGATATGCTATTTGAGTCTGTAGGAGGAAAGTATTTGAAGAAAAGAGAACACTGTATCTGTGAAGGGGTTGTGTTCTAGAAACATCATCACAGAAGTGAGAGGCTAGAAGAGGAGCTTTGCAGTGAGTCATAGAGCAGATGAACAGAAGTCTGATCCTAGCAAGAAGATGTACTTCTCATTTTAAGTAGAATGGGCAGTTGTTGAAAGATCAGAAAAGGAATGTCATGAGCCCCATGGGCTTCTCATACAGTCCCTTATGAGTTAGTTTTTCAACCAAAAAGCTTCATGACATTTAATAGCATAATCTCACAAGTTATATTTCCTCACTTTTCCATGTTTTCAGTCAATTTTCAAAGCAGTAGTGAGCTTGTCCACATTCAGAGGCAGAGGACTTGTTAAAACCATCACAGGAAAGTTGGTCAACAAAGTTACAGTTACATTATAAAATGATTACTTGTTATGATGTATATAGTCAATCTGGAATGGGATTATTGTATTAAATAGTTATAGTAGTTTTAGATTATGATATATTACTGAAAAGAAAATATTTCCTTTTCATTGACAGATAGTAGCTGAATTCTGGGTCCATGTTTTTACTTTGAAAGTCTGAAACATGGAGCTGAAGGGTGTCTATTTTCTAGATTGCTTGAATTCGAGATAGAAAGATAAAGCCAATGTGTATAAAAAGTCATCAGACACTGAATTATCTTGCTACACTGGTGATTGTGAGACAATTCAGTCTTTAAACAGTCTCAGAAGTTGTTACAGGGATTAAGAAATCTTCCCTGCTCATCCTTGTAAGTTGAAACGGGGAAAAATTTTTGTGCTCATGAGTTTAGATGGAACAACCTGGAAACATTTATATAGTTTTTGTATTTTAGTCTTAAGACATGATAATAATATACTTTGAATCACTATATAAAATCAGCAATAGAGAACAAACTAATGACTCTCTAAACCAAAACAGTTTGAAGGGGTCAGGTGGAGGGAAAGCCTACATTTTAAGTGTACAGTATCAGTAGATTTTGATTAGAAAACTGTACTTCATAGTGTCATAATTGGACTCAAGGAGAAATGTAAAATTATTCTCTTATATGTGTATTTGTGAAGAATTTAATTTATTTTGGTTTCTGAAATCAAGGAGGCAGACAGCCAATACTAAGTCTGCATATTATTACATTTTTGTTGCAGTGAATGTGTAACTTATCCAAATTTCATTTATCTCACCAGTAGAATGGAGGCGATAAGAGCTCAAACCCATTTATACAGTGGGTAAATAAAATGTTGGCATACATGTAGTGAGAATGAGAGAAGTAGTTGTAAACATTCAGGGGACAGACTGCCACTCTCTCTGAGCTTGATGTTGCAGAAAATTTGCTGCCCTGGTGCTACAAATGGAACTTGTTCCTCTGCTGTTCAGCTCAGTAATTTCATGGAACATCACTATCACACAAGACCACTCCGATCCCAATGGATCAAGCCAAAAGCAAGACAACTCCATACTCAAGTCTAAAAACTTAACACAATATGAATGTTGCCCAACCCAGAAAGGATAGATAACCTGCTCTCCCAGCTAACATCAGCGACTATTGCCTTGATACTAATGATCAAGTTTTAGCTCCCCTGTACAGAACTTTCCTAAAGCTGCAAATAACTCTACAGATTTCCTTTTCTACAGATAGGATGTGTCAGCAAACTCTTTATAGAACTATCCCTGCCTTCTGACATCAACTGGTCCAGAATAGGGTCCTATTTCCTTGGGACTGCCATAACCCACCTACAAAATGGATCCGAAAATAAATCCTTTCTGACAGGCTTTCACTTGATAGTCCATCATTTCTCATGGTGTATATCTCCCTTTATTAGACTATATTATATATATATATATATATATATATATATATATATATATATATATATATATTAGATGTATATTTTCCTCATGGTTTTAGGAAGGAGTCGTGGATAGCATGACTATATGTAAAGTTCGTAAGTATCTATCAATGTAATCTTTGGTTATTGTTATGGTGTGAAGGTCTAATTATTACTAAGTTTGACTTTTTCTTTCTTTCTGTCCATAAAAATATATTACTGTTAGGTTATGTGCTACAACTTGCACTTGCAGGAAACAAGTATTTTAGAATAAGAAGTTTTCACAAGATACTACAAATAAGGTAGAATTTATTATGGCAGAAACATAGAGGGATGAAAAGGTTCTTATAAGGTGCAGAGTAGACACATGGTATGTGATAGGGAGACAAGAAACATCTCTCCTAGATGTTGTTCACAGGAAATTTTTCAGCTAAATGACTGCATATGATATATTAAAATTGCAATTGTCAAATGAGTTACAAATTACTGCATAAATGATATAATAGTCTCTGATGCTTTTTTTGAAATAATGTTAGTTCAAGTTAAAAATTTATGATAATTTATGTTGGAGAAATTTGAAGGCAGCTCAAAGTCAATGGCAATTTGTCCTACTACATGATCAGTATCATTGATTATATAATCAGGGTATTACCAAAAGTGATCCAACTTTCCTCCATATTCATATGGTTTTAAAGTTTTACTAAAAATGCATCATTAAATTACATTGAAAAGAATAATAATTCTTAATTGGGGCATGGTAATGAATGTACTAGTTGATGATTTGCAAATAGTTTGCCTAGGTGAAATAATCTGAAACATGCTGAGATTGTGCATCTTTATGCATGTGTTTATGATGGCATGAAGCCAGTGCATCTGTAATGAAGAATAAAATACGCTTCAGAATCTGTTTCTTTTAAAGTGAGGCTATTTTTTGCACTATTATAAATACATCACAGGGGTAACACTTAAACATGTGTGATTCTTTTAAAAGTTCTGTGTTTGAGGCCAGGGATTTAACTCAGTGATTCAGGCATCTACCATGCAAGTGTAAAGTTCTCTGTTGGATCCCCAGTAACCATATACCACAGTGCCGGTCGTGGAGGCTCATGCCCACCAGCAATCAGTACCGCACACAACAGTGCCGGGAATTGTGGCTCATGCTTGAAATCCCAGTACTTGGGAGATGGAGGCAGGAGAATTGCTGTGAGTTTGAGGCTTGCTTAGGCTACAAAGTGAGCTCGGGGCTAGCCTGAACTACAAAGTGAGATGTTATCTTAAAAAAATTCTGTATTTGATGTATACTAGACCACTTCCATATCATTTAGCTTTGTATTTGTAGAAAATGTATCAGTTTGAACTCAAACCTACTTGGATTTTTAATATTGGCTCTGTTATATACTCCAGTTGTATCACTGGCAGCTTTATAATATTTAGATTTTTTAACTAGTACATCCTGATTGTAATTTTTAATTAATATGATTGAGGATAACTCAAATGGAGACAGTACATACTGTGTCCTCAGGATTTAGCATTGTTTAAAAGAAGAATAGTTGCATTTCTATAGCAGCTCTAAATGTGTGGGATTCCAAGATTAAGCTTCAGCTATTTTTGATCAATCCATGTCTCCATATCATCTCAACTTTAGTAATCTTTCTTTTTGTTTTTGGCAGTGCCAGGGTACTGGTGATTGAACTCACGACCTTGTATTTACCAGGCAGGCACTGTGTCACTGAGCTAAATTTCTGTCCAACATTAGTAATCTTATGCACTCAGAGGCAAATATTTCACAGGCTTCTAAATAAGTCACTGCATCTTCAGAGGCCCATAGCAACAGAACAAGAACCTGCCATTATAAAACTGTAATGTTCTTTCAATGAGACAGTAAGTTTTTTGGTGACAGATGATGTGTATGGAAAGGTACTGAGTTTAGTACAGTGCTTATTGTGGACCATGAATCCAGGCTCTTTGGTTGTATACATGGATTTTTAAAAAAAATTTAAGTCTTCATTGGTATATTATGAATATACATCATCATAGCATTCAACATTGAGTTTGTACCAGAATATGACACAACTTGATTCTCATTTTTTCAAGGGAACTTGTGAATCATTTGCTCTACTCAAATTAGGTATGTTTGGAGTGCGCCACTGAATCTGCGCCGGGGTTGGAGATTACTGGCCTCCAGGCCCATGCTGTAAGAGTGGCCAGGGACTGAGGTTAGCAGTGGGTGACTTTGGAAACTGCGTCTGCGCCAGGGTTGGAGCTTGCTGGCTTCCAGACCCACGCCGGAAGAGCATCCAGGCATTTAGCATGTCAGAGTCTGACTCTCTCCACGTCAACTGCAGGAGTACATCCAGTGTTCTTGTATTGGTGAGTTGGTGGACCTGTTGGAACATCAGCCAGTACCATTGCAGCTGCACAGGGCCTACAGCCTACTGGCCTCCAGGCTGACTGCACAAGTGAGCCCAGAGACTTTGTATTGTTGAGCAGGCGGGCCCATTGGAACCTCAGGCAGCACCATTGTAGCAGTGCAGGAGCCAGAGCCTTCCTGCCACTAAAGCAGATGGGAGAAGGTGTTCTGACTGTATTGATTGAGTGCTTCATATGCTGTGCCAGAACTAGGGGTTTTTCTTTAGGTCCCAATACTGATGGTAAAGAACAACCCAGGACACACTGATATTTTAAGGTTCCTAACTAATAGGAGGAAAGAGACTTGCAATAAACATCACCAGAAAACAGGGCAGGTACAAAGCCAAAAACAACAGCAAGGACAAAAACTCAGAGATAAGGAAACACTCAAAGTCTCAGATACAAAGATCCTCACCTCAAGGTAACACAGGGGGAAGAGAAATAGAGAAGTTTGAAGCCCAGTCTCCAGGGTCCTCGGAAATGGTAACCAAAGCAGATCTAGTAAAATGGAAATCAGAACTGATCGCTGAGATGAAAGCAGAGATAATGGACACTGTCAACACGATGATTAATAAAGTTAAAGAGAAAATCATGGAGTTGATAGAATCAAAGATAGCAAAAGCAATGGAACCTTTTAAACACCAACATGCAGAAACCCAGGAAATCAAGAAAGAAAATGAAGTTTGTGCAATAGAATGAATTTGGGAGAAGACCGAATTTCAGACCTAGAAGACAGGATCTCAACCAATGAACTGGAAAGGCATAATCTATGGATAAAAACAAACAATAATGAAAAGTCAATCCAACAGCTCCTAGATAATTCAAAGAATAACATAAGATTGATTGGAGTCACTGAGGAAGCAGGAGACAATGCTAAATACATCAAACAGCTATTCACACAGATAATGGCAGAAAACTTCACAGAAAAGGGTCAAGAATTGGACATACAAATATATGAAGCATACAGAGTGCCACATGCCTGTGACATGAAAAAATCTACACCTAGGCATATCATCATAAAAGTCCCAGATATCCAAAAAAAGAATGAAATACTGAAAGCAGCCAGAGAAAAGAAAACAGTTACATTCCAAGGGAAGCCCATCAGGATCACAGCGGACTTCTCAACTCAAACACTCAATGCAAGAAGAGCCTGGAGTGAAGTCTCCCAAGCCCTAAAGCAAAACAACTTCCAACGATTAATGTCAGTGGACTCAACACACCAATTAAGAGATACAGACTGGCAGAGTGGATCAAAAAGCAAGATCCTACAATCTGCTGCATACAAGAAACACACCTGATTCAGAAAGAAAACCATGGACTGAAAGTAAAGGGATGGAAAACAATACTCCATGCGACAGGAAACAGCAAGAAAGCAGGATTGGCAATTTTATTTGCAGAAAGAATAGACTTCAAGCCAAAACTGATAAAGAGAGATAAAGATGGACACTATCTTTTAGTTCAGGGAAAAATCCAAGAGACAGAAATCACAATCTTAAACATGTATGCTCCAAATTCTAATGCTCCGAACTATATAAAACAAACATTAAGGACTTGAAAAACCAGATAAACTCCAATACAATAATAGTAGGGGACCTCAAAACCCCACTGTCACAAAGAGACAGATTGACTGGACAAAATGTCAATAAAGAAATCCTGGAGCTCAACCAGACTCTTTAGCAAATGGATTTAATAGATGCCTACAGAGTATTTCACTCCACAAAGTCAGAATTTACATTCTTCTCAGCTGCTCATGGATCATTCTCCAAAATAGACCATGTGCTCTTTCATAGACCAGGTTTAAGCAAATATAAAGGGACTGAAGTTATCCCTTGTATACTGTCGGACCATAGTGCTCTGAAATTGGAAATGAATAGCAAAGGAAAGCCCAGGATCTTCACAAACACATGGAAACTGAACAACACTCTGCTGACAACCAATGGGTCAGAGAAGAAATTAGAGAAGAAATTGAGCAGTTCTTACAACTAAACGATAACCCCAGTACAACTTATATAAATTTATGGGACACATTTAAAGCAGTTCTATGAGGAAAATTCATAGCAGTGAAAGCCTACATTCCAGAAGACGGAGTAAGCTCAAATAAACAATTTAATGCTGAACCTCAAGCAACTAGAAAGAGAGGAGCAAAACAAACCCAAAGCTCGCACTAGGCAAGAAATTATAAGGATTAGGGCAGAAATTAATGCAATAGAAACCAAGAGAATGGTTCAAAAATCAATGAATCCAAAAGCTGGTTCTTTGAGAGGATAAACAAAATTGATAGACCCTTAGCCAACCTCATTAAACAAAGGAAGGAAAAAGCCCATATCTATGCTATTAGGAATGAGAATGGAGAAATTACTACCGACCCAGAGGAAGTCCCGAGGATAATAAACACCTACTTTGAAAATTTATACTTCTTGCTATTTCCTGTCGCATGCAATATTGTTTTCCATCCCTTTACTTTTAGTCCATGGGGTTTCTTTCTGAATAAGGTGTGTTTCTAGCCGCGTAGCTGGTTACAGGTCAACGTTCAAAAATCAATAGCCTTCGTATACACAAACAGTAGACCCACTGAGATAGAAATTGGTGAGTCAGTCCCTTTCACAATAGCATCCCAAAAAATAAAATACTTAGGAATCAATCTAACAAAGGAGGTGAAAAACCTCTACTCTGAAAATTATAGCACTCTGAAAAAGGAGATAGAAGATGATATCAAAAAATGGAAAGACATACCTTGCTCCTGGGTAGGAAGAACCAATATTTTCAAAATGGCTATACTCCTAAAACTACTCTACACATTCAACGCAATCCCGATTCAAATCCCAACAGCATATTTCACAGATCTAGAGAAAAAAATTCAAACTTTCATCTGGAACCACAAAAGACGTAGAATAGCCAAAGCAATTCTGACCAGCAGGGACATGGTGGGGGGTATTACAACTCCGGACCTGAAACTATACTATAAAGCCACTGTGATAAAAACTGCATGGTACTGTCAAAGTAACAGACCCGAGGATCAATGGAGTAGACTAGAAGATACAGAAACTACTCCAGATACAATGAGCCATCTCATCTTTGACAAAGGAGCCAATAATCTTCAATGGAGCCTCTTTAACAAATGGTGTTGGAAAAACTGGGCTTTAACTTGCCAAAGACTAAAACTAGATCTAACTCTTTCACCGTGTACCAAGCTAAAATCAAAGTGGATAAGAGACCTAAATATTAAAACGGACACTCTAAACCTTCTGCAAAACAGGTTAGGTAAAACTCTCAAAGACATTGGCTTAGGGAAAGTCTTCATGAACAAAACTTCTATAGCACAGAAGATGGCGGAAGAAATCAACAAATGGGACCTCATTCTTTTCAAAAGCTTCTGCACAGCAAAGGAAACCACGAACAGTGCAAATAGGCAATCAACAATGTGGGAAAAAATCTTTACCAGCTGTTTCTCAGACAAAGGGCTACTATCTAGAATATATAAAGAGCTAAAAAAAATCAGCCCACCCAAATTTAATGACCCAATTCAAAAAAGGGCATCTGAAATGAATAGATATTTTTCAGAGGAAGAAGTAAGAGTAGCTAAGAAGCATATGAAGAAATGCTCAACATCATTAGTCATTTGAGAGATGCAGATGAAAACAACATTGAGATTTCATCTCACTCCACATAGAATGGCTGCCATTTCAGATTCAGACAGCAGGAAATGTTGGCGAGGCTGCGGAGAAGAAGGAACGCTTCTCCACTGTTGGTGGGACTGTAGACTCGTACAACCCCTGTGGAGATCAGTTTGGAGATTCCTCAAAAAGCTAGGATTGGAAGTCCCATTTGACCCAGCCATTGCTCTGCTAGGTATATACACACAAGAATGAAATGACTCATATCACAGTGACATATGTGCACCCATGTTTATAGCAGCCCAATTTGTGATTACTACATCTTGGAAACAACCCAAATGTCCATCAACTGGAGACTGGATAAAAAAGCTGTGGTTCTTCTACAGAATGGAGTGTTACTCTGCCATAAAAAATGATAAGTTTGAATCGTTTATACTCAAATGGACATACCTTGAGGATATCCTCATAAGTGAAATAAATAGGGCACAGATAGGTACATATCTCATCTTTTCTCTGGTATGAGAAAATGAAGATGTAAATCAGTCCTAGAATTGTATGTTATATATTGTGAAATAGAAAATACTCAAAGTGAATGGAGTACTACTCTGCCATAAAAAATGATAAGTTTGAATCATTTCTACTTAAATGGACATACCTTGAGGATATCCTCATAAGTGAAATAAATAGGTCACAGATAGATACATATCGCATCTTTTCTCTGGTATGAGAAAATGAAGATGTAAATGAGTCCTAGCATTGTATGTTATATATTGTGAAATAGAAAATGC
>PVIR01001542.1:28126-121029 GCA_004026965.1 Petromus typicus | reverse complement strand
ATATGATGATCATTTTTAGACATTTGAAAGGATTAAAGACTGGTGATGGGTGAATCTCTGAAGGCCAGCTGGATGCTTTCTCAGAAAACTTTGGAATCACATCTCAGAGTCTGCAGAAATTTATATAAATCTATTGAGGATACGCTTATGACATTTCCTCCACTGTTTGCTTCCAGCCAGCCTGGAAGCCCCAGCCTTAAGGTCTCAGCACTGAAGCATTAATATAATTCCTCCCAGGGAGAAGAAGGGGGGCTTCATAATTATAAGTGGAGGTGGCCTGCAGCAAAATTGTAGAATGGATGAAGTTTCCTTTGGCAAATTTCCACCAGTGTGCCTCAGCTACTCTAAAATCCACCAAGTTTTTAGCTTATAAAGCGCTTTGTGATTAATACACCTTCCACCTCATTTGCATTTTAATAGGAGGCTCTTGGGAGATTCCAGGAAACAGAAGACTGAAAGAAAGTTCAAATGGTATACAAAATTAGGCAGTGGTAAGTATTGGATTGTTTGTTTGTTTGGTTGGTTGGTTTATTTTTGTTTTGTCTTTCAAAGAGAGACATTTTGTTAAAGGTCTTTTTGTTGCTGTTGTTTCCCTGTTATTCTCTGTATTTCCTGGACTGCAGTTCCTCTCCAGTCACGTCTCAGCAGTGTAGAATATTTTCATTTCTCTAAAACTATCCGGACTTCTTGACATTAAACTGTCCTTACATTCATTCCTTCTCCTATGCTGCTTTTCTTTGTGCTGCTTCGAGATTAGATGGCGCTTCTCTGGAAGGAATCCTGCACCCTCGATTTACATGAGGTCCAGCATGGTGAGATCCACCAACTCCTTTGTCCCACACAGTAGCTGCCAACTTGTTGTGCTTTCTCACTTCATGTGTGCTCAAAGTAGGAGTTGTGCTCCTCTCTGCTTCTGTTTTGTTTTGTTTTCCTCATTGTCCTACATTATGTTAACATAAACTTGGTTGGTTTCTACCTTGCTATTTGTTGGGTAAATAAAAAAAATGTTTGCACACTCTATCTCTATGTAATGCACAGGCCACTGCTGTATACTGAAGAAGTATAAAACCAAAATACACTGTCTAAAACCAAAATATATTTGCTGAAATGTCCTCACCAGTGTTCCTAAGTGGTACAGCTTCCAAGAAATGAGTGCAGTTGTAACATTGAGTGAGGTGGGGTGGAACTATGAAGAAAAAGAAATGACAACTTTTGAATATTTTTAAAATGTCTTATGAGAATCTTAGACTGTGAAAGTGATCTATATATTGCTTTTTTGGATGACTATAAATGTCTACTATAAATGATTGGTAAAGACACTGAAAAGCACCATGCAAACAATAGTTTTGTGGTGTGAGGTCAAAGCCCAATTCTCAAGGCAGAATATTGATTCTTAACTCATCTTTATTCTATTTCTTTTCATTCTCCCCTTCCTCTCTCCTCCCCTCCTCTTTTCTTTTCTTCTCTTTTCTTCTCTTCTCTTCTCTTTTCTCTTCTCTTCTCTCTTCTCATCTCTCTTACTTTTTTCACTATTATAGATTGAGACTGTGCCATTGGCAGTATTCTACATCCCCAGCTCTTTCTTTTCTTTTCTTTTTTCTCTCACAAAGCTCAAACTTGCAGTCTGCTCACTTTAACATTTCAGAGTTGTGGGAATATATTGGACCATATCCAGATACACTCTTTGCCTAAAGTTCATCAGGCATTAGATTTCCAGCCTCAGGTCATTTGATCATAAAAATCTTATTGTAGAACTTAAATCTCCCAATATCTCTAGAAGTTTTATTAATACATGGAAGATGAAAAGGTATTAAAATGGTATATATCAAATCCAAAAATGATTTTTAAATAACATTATGTTATGTGATTTTGAATAGACTTTTTCTTAAAAGATCATTATGCTAACGTAAACTCAAAATAGTTCCTTTTTGGCACTTAACAAATTAAGGGTTTCTTTTTATCAACAAAGCAAAGGCATTTATGCTGTTTATCATTGTTGTTGTGACAGTTAAATGAAATTATTTTAAAATATTTGGTAATGCAAAACCTATTTTAGTGCTCTGTGTTTATTAGTGTTAATGCATGATGCTTTGATGCAGTTTCATAGATTTTAAAATATTTAATAGCTAATGTTCCCATGTTATTTTGAGGAGTCCGTTTCAGCAACATGCAAGTCCATGAGAGACAAATATTTTCTCTGTGTTACAAAGAATTGGAAATGACATTCCCACGCAGTAATGCCATCAGCAGCAATGACACTGAACTTAGGATTTCAGTGACTTTCAGTGAGTTTGAAGTACAAATAACCACCATCACAGCTGCTTCAAAGACAAGAGATGAATTATTTGGCATTGAGAGTAGAGGTAAGGAAGAATGAGAGAAGCAAAAAAGAAGAAATGTTTTGTAATTCTATGACTGGCAGAAGAAAATATGATGATGAAGTAAGATGCTAAAATTAAAAGGTGGAATACTGAATATCTTTTGTGATTCAGCATGCAGTTTTACCTTGCAAACATTCAACTTATGCTCCTGTAATAGAACTACAAGGAAGATGAAAACATTCACTATTTAATTTAAGAACTGCCAAAGGAGTAACCAAGGAAAATAGGGTACAAAAAAATTCAAATACATGGTCGTCTATAGCATAAAATAAGAAGAGTAAAGATTGAAGAATACCAAAAATTATTGTACAACTACTATTGTATAAAACTCCATGATGACATTAATGAAACAAAAAATAAACAAAGGAAATGGTAGAAGTATGCATATAATATATAATATATTATATAATATACATATAATGGACCAATGTTTGGGAAAATATATTGGAAAATTCAACATTATCTTAATCAATTGTTAAAAAACTTAAAATGGGACAGACTCTTTCAATGAGATAAAGTCTATTTTTGTTACAATGCACTCATCATGTACTGAAGACATTTTAGCATCAAGCCCATTGTACTTAGAAAGCCTCAGCAGCTCTAAGATCAGCTGGCTTTTCTGTGGGTATTTTGATTCTATTTTTTGTCTCCTCATTTTTTTTTTATTTTCCTCACTTTATAATCTGATGGCATATAAATCTTTCAGATAAAGTATTTTCATAATATTATTAAAGTCTCTGCAATAAAATTTTTTAATTGAAATCTTTATTGGTACATTACATATACACATCATGATTGCATTCCACAATGGAGATTTGTACCAGCATAAGACACAATTTAATTCTCATTTTTTTCCCATAGCCCTACCCATCCTACCACCCCCACTGTATACATAAAATTTATTTCCTTTCTCTTTAGTTATAATATCATTATTTTCCCCCTTCACCCTATTTCACTTTGAGTATTTTCTACTTCACAATATATCTGCAATAAAAATTTTTAATTTTTATTCTAAATTTAAAAGTACTTAGAACTTGTATTATTTGTTTGAGAAAATTAACATCTTTATTTTTATCTTATCACTTTAAAATCTCAAATTAAATCTTATGTTATTTTTCTCTCACACATAGCACAAAAATTTCTTAAGTTGAATTCACAATCTACTAAATATGCTGTCAGGCTCTCTATCTTTTACATGTTCTCAACTTTTTATCATAGCACATATCTATTAAATTACAAAAAATATTATTTTCCTTGTATAATTGTTTTCATTAGACTTTAATATTTATTCATGTATTACCTTCTCTTCATACATTTTATGTTTAGACATGCACATAATAAAGGTTTAGTACATCTGTATTGATTCAAAATTTTAAAAACTGGACTTACATTTTGTAGATTTTTCTTTTTCTGAATTATTCTAAGAATGTGTAGCTCCCAACAGCATTCTGTGATTTTCAAGGCAGCAAGTACCTGGACTTTGATGTTTGGAACATCAGTGTAGGGGTATAGAGGTTCTTGTTGCTCTCACACACAGTTATTCATTGATGAGTGGACTCATTCCGTTATGTGGCTAGAACCACAGCTGAGCCTATGCAGTTCCTTTGCCCCTCATTGTTTTCTTTTAGCTTTTTCTGAACGACCAACATGGTTGGCTTTACTCATGAAGAGTACAACACTTTCTACAAGCTTCTCTGTATTATTGAACTTTACAAATTGGAAATGGTGAGAAATAATCACATGTTCCACTCCATCCTCTGGAGCCTATATAATTCTCTTGGTTTCCATTTCATTTCTATCTTCCATCTTTCACTTGCTCAACACTTCCTGGCTGATCACCCTGACTACTGAGGCTAATGTGAACAACATGACCTTGCCTTGGTACTCAGAGGTGTACACAGTGTGGACAAGTAAATATCCTTCCCGGTAGATGCATATATTACTCTTAGTCGTCTATTTTGTTGATCATTTCCTAACTGATAAGACTGGAAAACTTTGTGAATATTACTATATAAATCCAAAGTGAACAAAGCCCCATCCTTTAATTCTAGTCAATGCCCTGGCCTTATTGGAGTTTTGATACTATATAAAAAAAAACACTGTTTTTCTTCTAATAATTGATTTTAATGGTACACTGTAGATACATATTGTGATCACAATCAACATTGAAAGTTTGTATAAGTATATGACACAACTTCATTCTCATTTTTTCCCATTTTGAATTTTGAAAGCTGCCCTGTTTATAATTTAATACAGTCACTTTATTTACTTTATGTTGAAATTTCTTAAAATAACTTCTCTAAAGTGTAGATATATCTGGACTGTAATAATATTGTTATGTAGTGGAGATAAGAATTAAATTTTGCATCTACTCTTTGATTTGAGAATTACGTCTCCTTGGCAAAAGTTTCTTTTGAAAATTTCAGGTCCCTGAGTATCAGCTTACTAATGTCTGTGTTCAGAAGTGATTTCCTAAGTGTACTTTCCAAGAATGAGAATGTAAGTGAATTTTCTAAATATAAAAAATACTATTGTGATTGAGATGATAATAACAAATGTGAGGAAATCAAATACAGAGAATATTGTAATGTCATTTCATTCTATTTAATTTATTCTCTCATTTAGCAAATATTTAATATGTACTATAATATTTATAAAATTATGTTTGAAACTTATGATAAAGATACATATGACAAAAATTCCTTCACAAGATATGAGGTCAATACTGGTCTGTTTGAGAGGTTCCTAAGAAAAAATGACTTCCAAAATATAGTGAGAGATAAGTGGAATGTGTTGCAATATTCCTAACCTTAACCCATCCCTAACACTAAACCAGATGAATTGTACTCAAAGATCCATTATAATAATGTTAGGGCATTTCTTCAGTCTGTGTTTCTCTGTGTTTATTTTGTGCCTGCCAAAAAAGAAGTGAGAATAGAATCTTCCACTGAGAGGGAAGTGACCATTTGAGATTGGAGAAGCACTGCAATAGTAGATGAAGGGCGGTACGAAGGGAAGGTACTGAGCAGCAACTACGGCTGTCACAAGGACCTGTACAAATATCTCTGAAGCTGGCTCTTTCTGGGTAACAGGTAATCTGTGAGAGCTAGATTTCCTTTTTTAGTATATATGCTTTGAGATATAAGGTAACAATAAGACCTAGGCAGCAGTGCAAGGGGAAATGGACTCTGGCCTTCAGCCCAGTCTTATTGTCTTAATCTATGCAGCAGTTTCCTGATCACTGAAAAGAAAATGACAATTTCTGATGGCTGTAGAGATTCTGTAATGATCACATGAATGAATAGAAAATGAAAGATCTTGCTCCTATATCATTTTATTATAAGAATAGTATTAAAATTCTTAAATTGAATGGATTTCTAATTTCACCTGCAAAATCAGTCATTTTCCAGATCGAGCACTTCAATCAAAATTGACTATTTTTGCTTGAGGACAGGACTAAAGCTTCTTTAATTAACCACAATTAATGACTCCTATAGGAGCAACTCTCTAGCTTTATGGGGTAGGTTGGAGCCCTGTACTAATACCACAAAAATCTGTCAATTAAGAGGAAATAGGAAAATATAGAAAATTATAGTTCTATGATCAATATTACACTTTTAACAATTTTTGTGATTCTTATTTTGAATAATATTTTGGCATTTAGTATATATTGCTTTATATGTGTCTGCTTCTGTATTCTATATTTTAATCTTCATAGATCCTAACCTATTGAGAATCAAATTGCATTCAAAACTATTTTGCACTAAGCTCTCATCATAGATTACTGCACCTAGTAGGTGACCAATAAAATATTTAAAACTGTGAGGGACCCATGGAATTTGGAAATCACTAGAAAATAATATTCAAGAAAGTACAAATATTGAGTGCATCATTGCTCAGTTGCAGCAATTTTCCTAGAGCCTAAACTATGTAAAACTTCCTGCAATTCTGATGATAGATTTATGAAAACGTGTTGAAAGCAGCTGATCAGTGTTATTGGTTAACTGGCATTGACACTTTGATGTGGAGGGCAGCTGTCAAGCAATCCTGCTTTCTTCAGCTTTTCTTTTCAAATTTAATTACCCTGGTGGGAACTTCAGATTCATTTACTTTCTGAGAGGAACTGGAAGCCAGGTGCCTAGAGCACAAGACAGAACAACGTGCTGTCTCCAGCTCATCTCTCTCTGGTTCATCCTCCCCACCTGCATCACTGGCAGGAGTTTTCCTTGAGTATAGAGTGCAGACAGTGTTTTGAGCTCTAATGTAATTGAGATCGATAACATTAAACAGAAACAGGATGTTTAAGTGGTAACAACTTCAGCACAGCCTTGCACAGAAGCTCTGTGGCCCATTGTAAAAGTAGAAAAATAATCCAATTACTAGCTGAGCATAGGGGTACCTGTGACAATAGCAATGCTGGGGTACTAACGTTAGAGGACGTCAAGTGTGAATCCACCCTGGGCTAATTTAGCACCTAAGGGAAATTTTGTCTCACAAAACGAAGATGACTGAGGCCGGGGATGGATCCTATTGTGAAAGTCTTGTGTTCAATCCCAGTAAAATACATAAAAAACATTTGACAACAAAATACTCCTTTACAATTAGAAAGTCTTATTAATGTGTACATAAAAAAGATTAACCAAATACAATTAAATTTTATTAATGTTACGTAGAGAATAAATGTATATGTCACCATGTATTTATTCTGTTCCATTATTTAGTTAAAATTTCAAAATATTCGGTTCAGTAAGTGTTTATAGGCATAAGAACATAAACCAGTCCATCCTCCATTCTGCATCTAATGGAGCAAAGATGCATACAATAAGAAGTCAAAGATCAAGATGTAATTTTTCTCCATCTCTTCAAACATATTGTTTTCACTACTGCTTTCTGTACAGACCAGCTGTGTGCTTAATAAACTTCAGACTTCTAACCAGTGCCTATTGATTCTACATAAACTCTCCAACTGAAATGAACAAACTTACTATTTTATAGAAATTTGAATCTCTTTTTATTTTTTAATGTTATGTTTCAACAGAGAGATTTTGATGCGACAACCCATCAGCTCTGAAGTTAAGTTTTTCATTTCAGGTCCATCACCCATCTTGTGTATTGTACATGGTAAACTTCCCGAGATATTTGTACACAAAACACTTTGCAAATGGTCAAAGATATCAGGGATTTCCTATGGCACAGAGAAGTTTTTGTTCCTTCACAGAAGGTTTGATGAATGGTATCCCTGGGAAAAGTTATTTAAATGTCTTTTCCAGAACAGTAAATGAAGTTTGCCAGAAAAGGAGAAGAAAGTATAAATGGCTTAGTGTTCAAAGAAGGGAAATCTGTCAAAGGCAGGATAATGTCCAGAAATATACATGATTGTCAGGAAACAAGACCTAATTTGAGCTGATGCTGCCTTGGATAAAGGGCAGTTGCTGATTTCTGATTCTGCATCTCTTTATTTCTAGGGTTTAGACGATTTCCTAAATTGCTCTGTTTAGGAATGTTTCTCCATTTCCACATCTATCCAAGAGAAACAGTCTTGTCCATCCTACCGCTTAAGGAGATCATACATATTTGTATATAAGAGGTAGCAGCTTACTGCCACATGTACACACAGCTAGGGGCTCATCAGTTTCTTCAGGAGCCAAACGGTGAATTGAACCAGGGAACATCATTTTGTAAGAAGTCATGGGAGACAAGTGAGAAGGTCGATTGTGTTGTATGTAGTCTAAAGCGGTGACCTCCATGTTGTAGTGTGCATGTATCTTTGTGGTGGGCTGTGTTTTGGGTAATGCTCACCTTTATGGTGGAGACATGATTTTAGGAAGAAGCTCCTGGATGCTCCTAGTCATTTTATTCATTGGCAGAAAAAAACTCTGGTAGCCAGCTTAGAGAAAAAGCAGAGATTAGGTTCTTTTGCTTAAATTTCCCAGAACTGCATAGAAAAATATAAAGGAAAAAAGGAAGAAGGGATAGAGGAAGAGAAACAGAGAAAGAGAGACGAATTAACAAGAACAAGGAAAAAGGAAGGATGGAAGGAAAGAAGGAAGATAGGAATGGCTGGTTAAGGGCTTTTCTGATTAACAAACATTCACAAACAACATTATTTATCAAAGAAGATAATAATTTCACTATTGTTATGCAAGGTTTCATGGAAGAGATCAAGTTTTAGATAGATTTGAAGAATATGATTAGCGTACATGATATTGAGGTAATGGGAACCTTTTTGTTATTAGCAAACAATAGCAATAACACAGCTGCTTTGTTTGTTTCTCTACAAGAAAACTTCAAAAAAAATCACGGATTCTCATTAAATGACTCACATATCAGCAGGGAATTCAGCTGGAAAAAAAAAAAAAATAAAGGATTCCTAGACAGAATGAGGGAGTAGCATTTGAGAGGGGCAGTTAAGATCAAGTGGTAAGTCATGAATGACAGCTTAAAAGATAGGAATTTTTTATTAAAAATTCCATTTTCCTCATCTACATGAATTTCTTTCTCACTCTAAGTATCTAAATTCTTTTTCTTAGAAACAAGTATTATTATTTTTTTCTGTTGCTTTATGGGATAAATAAACATTCCGGAATTGTTAGTCTCTGAAATGGGTGTATTCATTCAAAACAGCATTGAAAAGAGATAGTGCCTACCTGTCTGGGGTTCTGCAAGGAAGTGAAAACCTGTTTCAGTAAGCAGGAGGCAACAGTTAACAAGTATAGGTGGCCTAATCCCTTTGACCAGCATCTCCAGTGAGTCGTTTCCTAGTAGTTTCTCACTAGATCGCATGGCGTGTAATCCCCACCACATTTAGTTTCAGTGAATTTGAGTTCAATCTCTCTCCCTAATAGTTTTTGCACAAACACTGTTATGCACCTTTATAAACTCCACTTGACTCCAAATGCCCCATTTTTATATACACTAAATGAAGACAATTCTGATGGAAATCTGAAGATTATCTTGGGGAAAATCTTGCCACTTATGTATCATAAGAAAAAAAATGTCATATATTTTAATTTCAATGTGTCGAAGGAAATCTAAAGTTTGAAGTTTTTCTTTCCTAATCTGTTTCCAGGCCACAATCACCCACACCTAGAATGAAGAATCAAAGTCAACAGTTTTGGCTTAGTTTATGGAGTCAGGGATAGCTTTGGTAAATTAGTGAGTAATAGAAAGGTTATCATTAATGCTTGACTTCCCTTTATTGCATTCTGATTCTCAAATTAACCCATCAAGGTATCCTTATCCTTAATATGCTACCCTTTCCCATGCCAACTGTGTACAGCCTGTTTGAGGTACTCCCTTCTGTCTTTGGAATCAATAATTCTTTTATATATCCTGTTTTCCTTGATTCACTCTAGCTCTGTGTCAGTGTTATAAGCCTTCCCAAAATTTAAATAACTATAAATGGCTTAATGTTCCATTACTTCTAGGTAAAGTATTTGCATTTTTACAGAGACATATTAGAAATAATACCCAAAGGAATGATTTTCTAATAACAGCATGGTAGTTTAGGGGATATGCATACATTTGTGCTGTGACATTACCTGTCACGCCTCAATCATACCAGCACATGTGCTCCTGCTCAGTCCTTGCCTGCAAGTTAATCCTGCAGGACTGTTAAGCCCATCAAATCTCATTCACTGGGTTGGTCTCTCTTGGTCCTATGTTTCTCTGGTGTTTTCTGGGAGTAGACACACCTTCTTTGTCCATAGGTGATAGGATACCAGGGGCAAAAAGTTCAGTGCAGTGTACTAACCAGCAATGAAGTCCTTATTTATATCTAGATATCAGAGAGAAAATAATTTTAATGTTGGACAAGGGTTGTAGGAATGGCAAAGGAAAGAGAAAAAAATAACAAGTAAGATGTGTCAAGTACTGGTGCAAACCCTCAATGGTGAATGTGATCATAATGTATATATGAAATGTACCAATAAAATCAATTTAAAAAAAAATATTAGATTGAAATGACATGTTTAACCCTAAAGCAAGGGCAAAAGGCTGCTCCGTCAGATCAGACTGGTGGGCATCAATTGTTCTCTGACTGGATAAACTGCACCAGCACACAGTATGTTCTCCTTCTGGCCTCAGGCACCTAGAGAATGTTATTCTAAACGGATAGATAAATGGCCAATCTTAGAACAGCAGGGTGACTTAGAAATGCATACTATGCAAGAAGCCCTGACAAAATAAAAACTAGTATCACAAAGATCCATTAGAATCCATAAGGCTAAAACAGTTTTCAGCCTTTATCAGATATTGGAGGAAATTTCAAGGAAAGGTTTTGAGGCAGATAGCTACTAAAAATTCAGAAGTGTTTTTACAGATAAAGTTCTCCAAAGTCTGTTTACTTTTACAAATTATATTAAGATTCACAATTTTAAGAAACATGTTTTAAAATTGCATGTCCTTGTCCTGTGCTGGAATGGGGATAAGTTCACCTTCAAGAGTAGATTTGTATTTAAACTTTACGGGAGAAAAGGGTCAGAGTGAGAGGTGGAGGATTATTGATTACACAGTAGTAAAATGTCACTCACATTTTTGTTTGTCCTAGCCTTGGTTAGGTCAGGGTGAGTCTGTAGAAGAGACTAATAAAGAAGAAATCACATGAAAATCTATAGTATAGGCATTTATATGTGAAAAATGAAGACACTTGTCTGTTCTGGTCTACAGTGGGAAAAGAGTACTTCTCCTCAACAACCCTTGGCAAAATATGCTAGATGAGAAAGTAAGATAGGCAATTTTTATTTGCAAATAAGATGGGTTGGACAAGAACCAAGTCCCACACTGGAAAAAAAAAAAAAAAAAAGGGAAATAACCTTCATCTCTTATCAGGAAACTTCTGTCAGTTGTGCTCGGGAGCTCTAGGGCCCTTGACCTCATCATGAGAAAAGAGAGCTTGGCCATAACAAAGGTTTCATACACTCATAATCGCTCTCTTTTGGGTCTAATTCCCTTCAATAATAATAACAACAAAAGAGCCTGCTATGTAAACTATATAACTGTGAAATGGAAAACAAGTAGGTGGATCCAGTAGAGGTCATGATGTCACTTTGACAACCCACTAACTTATTTTCCCTGTGTGAAATGACTGTTCACATAGTATAATTGAGATAGTAGAGTTATAATATTTAGAAAAAAAAAAAAACGTTTGTAAATGTAATAATTATCTTTGAATAATGTTAAGAGTAGTTTGGTGGAAAAGCTAGATTTACCTTCCATTAAAGAGGATAAAATTATTCCATTGCAGATGGATCCATGTATAAATCTGGCTAATCTATCTTCCTCTCTTTAAGATGATAGTAGGTTAAAACAGATGAATAAAGGGATGGGAATTTAATTCAGTGGTTCTGGTGCCTCCCTTGCAGATGCAAGGATGAAGGTTTGATCCCTGGTAACCACATACCTGTAATCCACATGCCTGTAATCCCAGCCCTTGGTAGACAGAGGCAGGAGGATTGCTGTGAGTTCAAGCCTGACCTCAGGGCCAGCCTGAACTATAAAATGAAGGACTTTTTCTCAAAAAAAAAAAAAAAAAAAAGACAAATAGCCATGAATGCATTTTGGAGTAGAAATCACTCCAAACAAGACCAAGAATAACTGGGTATCACTTATATCTGATGGAGTCATGTTCATTGCTGCTTTTGCCCAGTCATGGCAACTGGACATGCATGACACAATCCAAAAGAGATCAAAGCATCTGCCTTAGTTAATGTCTAAAACATTAATAGCCAGAGACTTAAAATTAAAAATTACACAGAGTATATTTTTCTACTGCTTTTCTTTTCCTTCTTTATTTCCATGTTTTGTTGCTTGCTTTCTGGTGTCAATAGAGAAATGTCATTGATTTGTGGAGTGAGAGTTGTAATATGCTTTTAATGTTCATAACTTAGTAGTCATGATGACCATGAAATAATGCCATGAGAGCAAGATTAAAGCATAATTGAATATGAATATTATTATCAAGTATTAAATTATTCCAAATATATGTGCAATCAAGTACATTGTCCTATAACTTTGTGGGGTACATAACTCCACATTTGGGGAATATTTATTTTTTAATATATAATTAAATGTAGATATTGAATGTTACTTAGAAAAACTTTCACTAACAGATATCTATTTACTTCTCTGTTTTAACAATTCTCATGAATATGCTTTTCATTATTTCCTATCTTACAGAGCACTCCTATGTAAAGAAGAGCTTCATTCTTTTTAATGTTTTCATCTATTTTTTTCCTTTATTTAGTTTATTGGTATGATTTAGATACATATCATGTTCAAATTCAACAGTGAAAATTTGTACATGTATATGATACACCTGAATTCTCATTTGTTCTAATGACCTGGTACCTTAACAACTCACAGTCTATAACACCCTTCTATTGAATGACCTAACATTGACATAATGCATGGTAAACTTCAGTAAAACTTTCAACTGCCTTGTAGAGAAGTAAATATTTCAACAGCATACGTGAGAGAGAATGTCCAAAAAATATATTTTATGTTACCTGAATACTTGAAATCTTAAAAAAAAATTATTCAAAAGAAAGTAGTTATTAGCTCAAGAAATTCATTCATTATGCCTTTAAAAAAGGAAGTCATGACCACATGAGGAAATAATTTCTTTTATTAATACTGAAAAATCAAAAATACAACTGACACCTAAAATTCATTAGCTTGAAAATTTAATCAACAAATTGCTAATTTAGCCTCTTGTAGAATCATATGAAATATTGTGCACAGGATTAAGAATAAAAGATGATATACCATCTTACATGATTTTAAATATGAGTCTATATTTTGTTCCAAAAAATAATTATTTTTATAGTGTTCACACCATTATGCAATGTCACCAGAGCATCAAAAAATTTTCTCTTGGAATCACCTGGATTTAAACTACAAAACATGTTGATTTTCAGGTAGCATATGGGCTTTTAACAGTGTAGATATCATTTCCGTGTGAATGGTAATAATAATAATAATAATAATAAATGTCCATTCATCTTTTCAGCTCTCCAGTGGCTAAGCAAGAAGCAGCTCAACCCCTGTTACTGCTAAAAGTTCTTTGAGAAAATGTGATCAGGCTTGTGCATTTCAGCACGTACCTATCTCCAAGCATCCATTAATGAAGCTGCTATATAACTATTAATAAACTTTTCCTTGAAAACCTTGTGCTGACTAATGATGTACTTCCTATATTCTTCAACTTCAGCCCCACTGCTTTAAAATTTAGTCCTGAATGCAATCATGTCAGAACAGGGAAAATGCACAATCAACTATCCGTGACCCCCAGGATTTGAAAATGTCACAGTTGCTGAGTGGTTGGTTTTAACTGGCCTTCACTTGTTCACTGTCTCCCACACCACCCCCTGCCCCAAAATACATAGGTACTTGGTGTTATTTAGCTTCTGATTTTTTTTCCTTTCCTCAATTTCTAAGCCTAATGAGGCTGAGCTGAGTTAATAATGGATGTAATAAGTAATGACTCATTGTTTGGGGGCCTGTGCATCTGCGGGCACCGTGGAACAGGAGCCAGGACTCTGATGCTATTTGTTCTGCTATGTCACTTGCCACCAAGCAATGCCACTCATCAATAAAAAGCAAGATGACGGATGAGTTCATTTAATGCAATTCCTCTGAGTGAGCTAGAGCCCATCTCTTCAGAAGGTCTGCTCCCATATTCCCTCCCTCCCTTTCTTCCTCTTGTGGCTCTTTTTTCCTTCCTTAGAAATCCAGGGCAGTTGGAAAGCGTGGTTGGCCAAGAGTGGTTCCATATGTGCCAGCAGCGCCTTCTGCTCTTAACAACTGCTGTCCTAAATCAAATCCTCAGCTCTGTGCCTGGAGATTAAATATCTGCCACCTGATAGCAGTGGCACCCGGGAATTTGGCCACATGTGCTCTATACCTGGACTCATTTCTTCATGTGCTCAGAGGATGGGTTGTATTGGAGGAGGAGACTCGTGTGCTAGGGGATTACATTTTCCATGTTCTGTTTCTCCTTTTTTCAGCCTAGATATGCAAAACAGAAAACTCACAGGGAAAGCTCATGCTATCCTCTCTCATTTCATGGCAAACCTCAGCAGAGATCCTTTAGCTAAACTACAATACTGGGTTCCATGTTCTAGATCTTTATTACTGTAAAATTAACATTGGTGACATCTTACCAATAATAGGTAGACTTTTCAACTGCAAAAGATGGAAGCAACATTTAGAAAGTTAAATATCATTCTAGGACAAAGTATAAAAATAAATGAAACAACCAACCAAAGAAAACTCAAGTGTTAATGTCAATAGACTGTTTTTGAAAAGTCAAAAATACTTATGAAAAGTACAAAGATACATAAGAACAGATATAGCTACTTCATAAATTAAGGAAACACCAAGTTTAAACAAATGAGAGTATGGTTGAGTAACTCATTTGGACTTGAGTTGGTATGATAGAATGTAGCCTCAAGACTTTCCATTAGGTAAAGATGTCAAAAGAATGAAGTAAAATGACAAAGTACAACTAGAATTATAATGTATCATTTATTCAAGTTTAGACTGATAAGTTTAAAAATATGTCATTAGATACCAGGGAAATATTTCATTTTCATTTCCTTTTATTTCTCAAATTGTTCTTTTTATAAGCTAATTAGTGCATCAGAGAACTCATTCCTGGAAATCACTCAGGTGTAATATTTTTCTTGCCAAATAGATACACCTGATCAATTTTCCATGCACACATATAGAGTGTATACACATATATTTATACATGTGTATATGTGTGTTTATTTTTGTCTGTACCACACATATTGATAGGCAGGAGATAAGTCTGTAAATTACCCCATTATTCAGGAACTCTGTGCATGGCTTTGACAGTGAACCTTCCATGAGCCTCTGTGGCAGATGGTTCTAATGTATGCTATCCATATCTGACATTCTTGATTTCGTATGGAACATGAAGCATTGATTCTCTTGATGCTGACATTATATTTCATATCCAAGCTTTTGCAGAGAAGAACCTATTCACAATTAAAGTCAGTGTTAAAATAAGAAAAGTGATGAGAAAGGAGAAAATGCAGTATAAGAAACTGAATGAGGAACAAAAGTGTATTTTCAGAACCTACAGAGTAAGGGCAGCCAAGAAATAGATTAACAGAGCATTACATTTTATTGTTGAGCACAAATGTTCCATTTCTTTTTCTGAGTTTCTAATCAGCATTTTTCATTATTTTCTTTGCCCTGTATCTGGTTTCTATGCCTCAGTGCCCATAGCAACACTTGAAGGAGCACTGAAAACATCTTCCTGTACCAGGGCTGCCCACACAGGAAGACTTGTCAGTGCTGACTTTCTGTAGAGTTAGAATCCCATAATCCGTGGTGCCATTGCTTAGAATAAGACTTCTCCCTTCAAATACAAAGGATTTTAGGAAAATTTGTTCCATTATTTTTTGGGGGGGAGGGTAGGGATAAGGTCTCATTTTCTGGTTCAAGCTTGAGCTCCCTCTGCAATCAGGCTGGCCTCAAATTCAGCAATTCTCATGCTTCTCTCAAGTGCTGAGATTACAGGGATGAGCCACCACACCTAGCATTGTGGTATGTGATTCTGATTGCTAGTGAGTGTGAATCATCATGCCCAGTACTGTTGTATGTGGTTACTAGGGATCAAACTCAGGAATTTGTTCTTGCTAGGCAGACACTAGAACCACTAAACTAAATCTCTAGCCATTCTTATGTAGGGAAGAAAAGCTTTCCTCCTAAAACAGTGATAGTCTTCACATGATAGAATCAGTTTTAGGGTGGAACCTTCTAATCAAGCGTACAATGTGTGGAAGGGACAGCTTTCAGAGCCTTAAATTCTGTGGCTTCTCAGGAGGACTTGATGCGATTATCACTGTCAATGTATTTGCAATTGGTCCACAGACTTTACAGTTCCAAGATTCTTCACTGAGCAGGAATGTACATGGTAAAAACATTAATAGCAACATCAGCATACCCCCAAAAGACAGCTGCTGTCACTATTTTTGCCTCAAAGGAATTAAACACAAAAGCAGTGCTTCAATGTCCTTATAAGACAGATGGTGAAATAAGAAATAAAGAAAACACCTAAGCTAGTATTGTGCCTGCACGTTACCACATCAGCACTGTACCAAACAGAATTTCTGTTGACTGGGCATCCATGAAGATGTGTTAAATAAAAAGAGGTTGAATAAAATTCAGTCTTTGTCCTCTGTACTTACTTTCATCTCCTGAACCAATTATTCTCTAACTCTCTTTTTCCTCTGGTCATAGAAATTTGGTAGGTGGTATTTAACTCCAATGTAAATTAAGGGCATATATGAATTGTGGTAGCTGAGTCCTGCATATACTCATAAAATTTGATTTTATAAATATTTATTAGTCACCTACTATTTGTTAGCATTCTACATGACACAAAATAATATCAAAATATTGATGAACAGAAGAAATTATTTCAGAACTCCCAAATTCAGGAGATTTAATGTTTGGCATTTGATCTTAGAAAAGGTTTAGAGTCTCAGTTACCAAAAGTATAGATACATATGTAGACACATAGATGGCAGATCAAAAGATAAATAATAATTTGTTTTATGAAATCTGAGTTGGAAAGGTTCTGAAATTGTGTTGATATAATTCAAGATTCATCTCATACAATCATCTGCTATAATAAATGCCCTTCATAACGAGAATCTTCCCTTCCTGAATGTAGGATGAGAAAAAACTTGACTCCTTCACAGGGAGCATCATTGCTTAGTATTTCCTGTGCCTGGAGAGTACTCATTCTCTCTCCACGTATCCCCTTGAAATCTGTCTCACAAAGGAAACAAGATGGATGCTTTATTCTCTAGAAGAAAATGATGAGGTGGGCTACAGTTAAATTGTTGGGAACAATCCTATATAATTCTGGGAGAAACAATTTCACAATTAAAACTATAATTAGGTCAAACTTTCTTGCCTGAAGTCCAGCTTTATCATATATGGACATAGCTGTCTCTACTTCCTGTAACAACAAGGACCCTAGTGGCCTCACATGCTGTGATGCTTCAGTGTACCACTAAACCACTGAAAACTAGGATCATCATGTACAAATTCCTCATTGTTTGAGGATGTAGGAACCTACCTCCATCTGAGTGACCTATTACATTTGCTACTTCTGATATACCAAAACTATTGCCCTCTGAGACATATATTACATTCTGGCCTCTGAGTGACATGTTGCTTACTCCCAATGTACTGAATAAAAGTATGGCAATTTGGGGTCTTTCATCTCTGCTGCCCAGAGTAGCATGAAACAAGCACAAGCTCAGCTTGCTCTCTAAGTCTTATTCAGTCCATTAATTAATTAATTCTCCATGTGTTGTCCAGTTCACAGGAGACTAGAACTTATTGCTAAGATTCTAGTTGCATCCCCTTCCCCTGTTGCCTGCATTAGACCAGGGGATAAATTAAAGTTTTAGAAATTTATTTCAAAGGAGAGATAAAATGATGTGTACTATTCAAAGGAAGCAAAGCTAATCATTTCAATATGACCCTAACAGTTTAGAACACAGTTCAGATCTGTTGACCTCTCTTCTGCTAGTTGGTTAAGACACTCATGCAACATATATCAGGAAACTTGCTGGAGTCCACATAGAAGAAGACTGGGGGTGCGGTTCAGTGATTAAACATTTGTTGAGCAGTTTAAGCCTGGGAGTTTGACCCTCAGCATTAGGGAAAAAAAAAAAAAAAAAACTAAGCAAAACAAAAAGGAAGCACAGACAGGAATGTAGAGGTGGGAGATAAGAGATTTGACATAACTGATGGCAGGCAGCTAAATGGGGCTTTGTGCTTTCTAAACCACAAATGGGGCTTTGTGTTTCTTCAATTTAGAAATTTACTTGTGTAGGAAACTATTTTTACTGCTCATGAGACCAGAGGACTAGAAGCACTGAATCAGCACTTCTGTAGGGAGAAGTCAAATGTGGGTGAAGACTGCAGTCCTTGGCATAGGACTGGAATTGACATTCTTCAGAAGACCTCAGATTACACCTTTTCATTCACACTGCTGGGTCTCAAAGGTCTGGAGTGCTATCTGTCAGAGACAATGGGACTCAGACACCGTGGAAAGGCAAGGAGCAGAGAGGACATTCAGGAGGCAGGATTTTTTCTTGGTGAATGGAGTGTGGATGGCCACATGGGTTCTCTGAGGTGGCAAACAAAAAGTAAAACAAAGCAAAAAGAAACCAATAGAGGAAGGTAAATAAAAACCACACACAGTCCTAGAAACTCCACAGTAAACTGGCTTTCCAAATTTCTTTTCAATTCCATAGTGTTTCTGATCAACTAGAAGCTGCCACCATAGGCTTCACCGCTGGGTTTTATCAGACTTTTTTTCCACAATCTTTTCCTGCTTACTTGAACTTTGAATATTGTTTACACTGTATCGGAAGAATAAAACTGAACATGTGGTATAGGTCTAAATGTTAGGCCAGGCTCTGATGAAAACTACTGAATAAAATTGACTTGGTCAGCATCTATCAGCCATGTTAAGTCATCCTCTACTAGGCCATCTCTGGCGGACTTTGTGGCAATAGTAGGTACTTGGCACATTTGATGGTACCATGAGGTACAATTGGAAATGGAAACCAGTGGAAGGGGTAAACAATTTGTCAAGAGCACATGTAGAGACACTGACACAAGAGGATCCACAGTGTGAGGAAATCTGTTCTCATGCATTTATGTGATACAGTGATAGAGAAAATCTGCTTTTCCTCATCCTGGATAATTCTATTTTACCATTTTTCCCAGTCAACAGATCTTTTAAAGCCCTTCTAGTCATTCCTTGAAGATATATACACAACTAACTTATTATTTACATGTACATTTAAAATTATATATACATATATATGCACATATATATTACATTTATACCTGCATCTATAACTTTTTAGAACTCATTTTTATAATTTGATCATTAGGGAGTGCCATCTGCAGTCTAGATACAACTCAGTACAATAACTTTTTAAATAAATTCTGGGTGACTGATATAAAGAACAAGTAGATTAAAATATGAACAGAAAGTAGTTATCACTTCAATTTTGTTTGAACTTGCAGATTTTCATTTACTTATGCTTTTCCAATTGTATATGTTTCCACTACATAAACTCGATAAGTATATAATTACATAAACATAGAATTTGTATAATATAAATTATTTATCAGTAATTTTCTTTATTTTATAGATTTAAATGTCTACTAAGGATAAGTAAACTAAAAGTACATTTTCATAATAATGAGAACATGCTACAAATTTCATCTGCAGTGGATGGATTCAAACTATTGCATAATACACAATAAGACACCCAAATTTGCTTCTTTGTCTGCAACTTAAGTCCTAGTCATAAGAAACCGTTCATTCTTTTCTTTGACACTTGAACTCTGTAAATGAGATTGTACAATGAATAGAAAATTAGAACTACATCTCTTTTATTTCTCTCTATATATAGAACTACATATAAGAGAAAGCACAATTTCATTTCTCAAAAGTATAAAAATATAATTTCATTTCAACAGAAAATGTAAATATTATAACAATACTCTTTATTTAAATATGCCCTGCACTGTATTGAATATTTAATAACTAGCTATAATTCTGATGGAATTTTCATTAAATAACATGCATTTTTACTTAATTTAGTTGTTTTTCCTTAAACTTGTGCATAAAGATTTTGAGCAAAAATTTTAAAAATATGATCAGAAAGGTAGGGCTATGGGAAAAAAATGAGAATTAAGTTGTGTCTTATACTGGTACAAATCCCCATTATGGAGTGCAATCATGATGTGTATATTTAATGTACCAATAAAGATTTAAAAAAAATATAGTCAGAACTTTCAGAAGAGTTGTATTTTACTTTGTTTTTTATAACCAAAAGTAAATCTGAGTTAGAAAATAACATGTAAATACACACACACACACACACACACACACACACACACACACACATATTATGTAACTGAACATAAAGTGCAAATATTATCAAATTAGAAGAAAATTTTAGAACTGCTAATTCACAAACTAATTTGGAAGGTTCGCATCAATCATTTAGACCTATCTGATTGCCTGTCTTTCTTCCCAACAAAAATCAACAATGTCTTCTATTTGCATTCATCATCTCACCTCTCATTTATTCAGCCTCTGTTACCACGGACAGTTCTACTTTCCATTTCACTAATTTAATATCATGGCCACAGCCCAAACTTTTCTAGCACTTGAAATACAAATCCTGAGCCCAGGCCAGCTACAAGGGCATGTCTATAATTTTAGTACTCTAAAGGCTGAGAGAGGAGAGTCCTTGTGAGTTCTGGGCTAGCCTGGGATACACAGTGAGCTCAAGGCCAGCTTAAATTATATAGTGAGATCATGTCTCAAATAAATAAATAAATAGACAAACAAATGAACAGCCAAGAAATCAGCCTTCTGCTTTCCTATAACTACCTTTTTTTTTTTTGAAGTCACTGAATTTTTATTCAAGTGATTTAGAGCTTCATCACTCCTTTTTGTGTACCAAATCTCTGATGCCTTGCTCTATATTCCTGACTATTGTCTCCATTTCTTTGCATTTTTGGTACTACTGGATGAAATCACATCTTTACATGAAATCTACCAACTGCCTTTTTGACCTCTGTGCACATGCTCAGTGGCCCACTATTTCAGACTGATTTAGGCAGGTGGTTCATAATCAACATAAAACAGGGCCCTCTGTTCCCTCAGTCTATTCTCTTTTCATCTGCACTGCTTTTATATCTTCCAAACTTCCTCCACAACACACTGGGTAAACTGTAGAAAGGGTGTTAGTGACAAAAAGAACCAATGCAACAGAAATTCATTTTTGTATCACCATCATCTATATGCAGCTTCTAATTCCTCTTTTTCATGATGAAGAAACTGATCCCGGTCTCCTTCTGGAATATTTTTTTCTCACTGTGAACTTTGCTTCCCAACATATTTGTTCCTTCAGTTATTCTCACTGAAGCATCTTTACCTCTATCCACAGGATGATTTTCCATACATACAACTAAGCCACTAATATTTCACTTCTTTGAAAGAATGCACATTTCCTGAAATTGCTGCCGACCCAAGTGTCTCTAATTCTTTATCTTTTATTAACTTTGTCAGTCTTTTCTAGTCTTCCTGCTGCTCTTGCCACTTCATACTTCTTGCCAAGATTTCAGTAGGCATTTTTGTCTTTCTTTCTAAATCTTTCAGCATCTCTCCAATCTTCCAGTACCATTCAGTGTTTTCACCATTTCCTACACTGGGAAACACTTTCTTGCCTTATTTTTGAATTTTTTATTATTGTTTCTTAGAACACTTTGATCACCGCCATCATATTAGTAATAAAATATGATTATTTGATGTCTCTTCTTATAAAAATGTAACCATGTCCAAGATATTTGTGTACCATAATCATACAAAAAATTTCAAAAGATTCTCAGATACAAATATACAAATATTTTCCTGTATTCCCTATATGAATAACTATATTCAATCACAAATATAAAGAAGTTACATTTTATATTGTATGCCAACTCCCACACCAGAATTGTTTCTTTCTTGTTTCAGAATATGCCATTATTCTTCCTCAAATGCAAGGAATTACGAATGTTTGTAAAAAATCTGTCTCACTTATACACAATCTATTATGCAGTTTTTAAGTTCTGTCTTTAAATAACTCTCAAATTAGTCCAAACTCTAATGCTGCTTTTTAAAAATCTTAATCATTTTCCAGTTAGATCGTCATAATAAACATCTATGTACTCTTGAGTGGTAATCTTTTGGCAACTTCTAGATATCCATACAGTGGCTTAATTAAATATGTTGACTCATAGTGTTTTCTTGCTTTAAATGTTTCAATAGCTTTCTATTACATAAAGAATAAAACCAATGCTTAGCTTACTCCATGAGAAACACCTGATTCCATTTTTCCCTTCCCCTCTTCTTTATTATCTCTATTCTCAACATCTAGAGTCACCATAGAATATTTTAATTTTTCCCACATACAGTGTTTCCATTTGTTATTTTATATCTCTACATAACAAAATCCCCATCCATATTAAAAATAAAAATAAATTAAGACTTTTTAATGAATGAATACTTGTATTTCAAATTCCTATCAAAGCTTCAATATTTTCTCATATCATGTCCAAGGAGTCCAGTTGTGGAATTGTCCTATGAGAAGATTTAGGATTTATAGCATCACCTTCCAAAATAACATCTTTTCTGATCCTTGAGAAAAAACAGAGTAAAATATGAGAGTAGTAGCATTAAAAGAAAGTAGAAATACATTACAGATAAGACAATGTCAAACTTTTGGCTATCTATGATAGATTAAATACACATATTTCTTTCTAATTTAAGACTCAACGTAATTACTTTATATAAATTACCATATATGAAATGAAATATCACAACTATAAAGTTAATCAGAGAGTATGAGATGTATCTATGAGGTTTTGGATACAACTCATTAGGACTTTGTTAATAGATTTTGCAGGGTAGAATACTAACATCTTCCATTATTGAAAAAAGAAATGTTCAAAGTAGGACAACCTCAGATAAATCAAGAATGGGAAGCTCCACACATCTTAACTGGTGACAGAGAAATATGACACTAAAAGCAGATGATTAATTAAAATATGTTTGATGAAATATTCAGTATCAATGTCCCCTTCATCATTCGAAGTCATTAAACAGCTGTCATTTCTAAATATGTTTTAGTATGTAAATTATTTGTTTTCTAGAAACTCAGAGTAGATTGTTTCCTCATTCTTGAGTGTATTCAGTAATGGAAATTGGGGGCATACTGTGTTGAAACAGAATTACTCCACAAAGACCTGGAATGAACAGTCAGACTCTACATTTTCTTTCTTTGTTCTGCTGTAAAGATTCCCGCTACTAGGATGGATGCTGAAAGGTTCTTCAGAAAAGCTGAATGTTCCTAGGACAAAAAGCTATAAAGTCTTCTGATTTGGAATTCTCCATTGAATACCTGGGTTTTTTCCAGATCATAGAATAAATAAGCCCACCAATCAGAAATACCTATGTGATCCTACAAATTGCTCCAAACAGTGATCCATTACCATTCTCAGATAGGAACGCATAGTCCAGGCTAACCTGTTACATTTTTGTTTGTTTGTTTGTTTGTTTGTTTGTTTGTTTTTTCTTAAATGTATCAACAGACAAAGTTATCCTTACTCCTCCATATCATAAATTCAAAAGTTATTTCAGATTAAGTAAACTTCTTGGAAAGGCAGTCCACATACTCAGGGCTAACTTATACATAAGCACAGTTGGTCTTTACTCATGGTTCTGAATATCATAGAGTAATATGGGATTTGGTTTAAGAGGAAACACCCCCCCATTTGAATCTTAAATCATCCAGTTGGTGGCTGTGTAAAGTTGAGCTAACTTTTTAAGTTATTTTACTGATGCTTGAGCCTGCCTTCACAAAGCACAGAGCCTAAGGCAGATAGTTTCTTTTTTTCTGTTGTTTTGTAATGGACTGCTGTCCCTGATAACAAGAGTGATGGATGAAAGTAGTAATACAGGAAAGAAGGGAGAGCCTCAGGGAAGATATATCATCAAGATGGTTGCCACTAAGTGAAACCAGTTGCCCGGTTTTATGGAATTGTCCCCCGGGGAGCGAGTTTGATGGTATCTCAAGATTGTTTGTCAAAAAGGAGAAGGGGAAAAAAGAAAACTATACATTTCACATTTGTCAAAAGTTTACGTCTACCTTTCCTGACATAAATGCATGGGCTAGACCTAGGTTGTAGAAAAGACATCAACAAAGAGACATAACAAAGGCATGAAAGGCTTCAGACATGAGTAGGAGAAATGGAAATATGTAGCAGAAAGTGAGAGGATCAAGGAGCACTACAACCACACTGAGACAACTTTATTAACAGCTATGCAAGCCCCAGATGACCTGACCCAGTATTCAAGCTTTCCCAGGTTCTTAACTATAGAAGGTTTATAACATTGTCTGTAGCTCTGGATCTTTGTAAATACTTAATATTAAGTATATTAATATTAATCATATTGTCACACTGCAAAAGTATATTCTTGAAAATCTTCTTGCATACTCTCCTTATTGACCTTTTCATTAATAGAAGTCTTTTTAAAACAAATGTGAATGAAATAAGATTAGTCATGTTTTGATTACTGCTGATTCTGAGGAACACATAAGTGGTTGTAGACTTCATGATCTCTATGCTGGGCTTGTAATAAAAAGTATGTAAAGTATGTTAAATTTAAGTGGTGTTGATTTCTAAGGCATACAGATAGAGTTTCTGCTGTATCACTATCAATGATTACTCCATTCATCCCCTTCTTGGTGATGGGGTATATATTATATATATATATATATATATATATATATATATATATATATATATATATATATATGAATATCTCTAGGAATCTTTACAACAAAACAAAGAAAGTAAATGTAGAGTCTGACTGTTCATTCCAGGTCTTTGTGGAGTAATTCTGTTTCAACACAGTATGCCCCCAATTTCCATTACTGGATACACCCAAGAATGAGAAAACAATCTACTCTGAGTTTCTAGAAAACAAATAATTTACATACTAAAACATATTTAGAAATGACAGTTGTTTAATGACTTCAAATGTGAAGGGGACATTGATACTGAATATTTCATCATATATATATATATATATATATATATATATATATATATAATATTCATTTCTCTAATCTTCACTTTCAACAACACTATATCATTTTTTTACTGAGCCCATTTTCTTTGCTCATGGTACTGTGATTAAATTCATATCTTATATGTCAAATGTACTTGCATTCATTTATTTCCCACTAGGTTAAAAACAGATTGCATGGAGTCTATCTTCATCTATGCTTGAATCAACAACTAGGCCAGTAATTCACAATGTGAAAGATCAGTAGGTTTCTATTTAATGGGGTTGCAGTACTGAATTGAGAGATGAGCCAATTATATTTGTACATCTTATCAACAAGAAACTGTTATAGCCAACTGTCATTTAACTTACACTCACACTTACTGATTTACTAGATTAATTAAGCTAACATAATACTCCAGTTCCAATGGCATAAAAATAAGCATGTTAACTACTAATGTTTAGTTCTTCTACTGAACTTTTAACACACAAAAAATAAATGTGGATCATTGTGAACCACACTTTTTTAAATAAAAAGAAGGGACTTTAGATGATTTATAAAACTGTGGAATTAAATTTTCATACATTATTAATGTGTATGACTAGTATGGCTTTAAATAAAATAACTATCTTCTGGTGTAGTTTTTCCCAGTTTCATAACTTAGATATTTCTTCTTTAGTTTTATTTGAAGCAGACTGTATTTCTTAGAGAATAAAGTCAACATCAAAATGTTTGATTTGTAATGATCTATGTATCAGAATCCCACACACTGGAGTTCTTTCCTGAGCTCGAATGCCATACTGATTTTATACTAAAGAAAAATAATGAAGAGGCAGATTTCTTTTTGCATGCTAAAGAGTAAAACAAAATTTAAAGAATATATTCCTTTTTCTTTTAATAAACTTTTTCCTAGGTTTATAAATTTCTTTATGATTTCATTTCTTCAATGATTATGTTAAATTTACTTAAAATATTAGAGTCTCTGAAAGCAAATGATTCAAATCTTAATCTCTTAAAACATATAATATACCTAAGAAGTATTTCAGCAGTTACAAACTGTTAAAGGAAAATGGAGTCTAAAATTTAACATTGTGTTTTTCTCTACAAGAGATGATTACAGAGATCAGAGAAAACGGCATCTCTTTGCTCTCATAACTTAACTAATAATTATTATGGACAAATGTAATAATTCAGTAAATACCTCAGTGGATATACAAATGAGGATATTATTAAAATGCTTTACCACAAGGTACTTTTAAAATAAATGTGTGCATTAAGACTGAGGTACACTTTTAAGCTCTGTTGGATCCCATAAAACATTATCAGTTGAAAACTAATTAAATAATTCCACATATTTACATTATCCAAGCATTTAAAACTACAGTTAATTTTAATCATTCCCCATTACTTGTCCATGTTTGTAGCCCTTGAACAATCTCTTAGATGTATTAATTAAATAGATCCTAGTACTGCCACAAATCTCAAAAGAACATTAAACACTGTTAAGACAGTCCTAATAAACTATCGAAGAAAAATACAATTGTCTTCATTCCAAAATGACCGTTTCACACTTTCCTCTCTCCTCCCACTTCATTTTGTATCTAGAACTTCATTTTGTGTCACATTCAGAGAAATATATGTAGTTGTTTGACAACTCAACTCCTCACCACATATATCCTCACCATGCCTGAAAACAGACCCCCTTATTCTGCTTTTCAGGGGAAGTTTGGCTTGCATTTTAAGAAGAAGCATTTTATGGGCATTTTAGTGATAACTTTCAGTACACACTATTTTAACTAAACAATTGTATGTATGTGTATATTTATTCATTTTTGTTTCACCTATCCCTCCCTCTATTACTCAACTCGCCTTAATAGTAAATCTGCCAATGAGCACTGTTCATACTTTGTCTCTACCTTAATTCTTTTAATCAGTGCTTGATCTCCCACAGCTGTCTAGGAAAATCTTTTAAACTGATAAATCTATAAGTCAGTTTCCAGCCATATCTCACCTAACATGATGGTATCCTTATTAGAGTAGGAGTTTTTCAATTTTTTTTAAAACACGTTTTCTAGATGTTGTGATACTGAACGGTTTCAATATCAATTTCCTGTCTCTCCATCTTAACACTTTTTGTCAGATTTTCTTAAATAAATGTATTTTTTATAGATAAATTCTTGTTTTTTAGTTCAGATTGGACCTGAACTCACTATGTAGCCCAGGCTAGCCTTGAACTTTTTGGAAATCTACTTGTCTCTGTCTCCCAAGTGCTGGGATAATAGCATGAGCCACCACATACAGCAATAAATTTACTTTGGACTTCTTTTGTTATTTTTTTTTCTAGTGCTGCCTCATCTTTCTCTTTCTATCCCCTTCAGTAAGTTTTCAGGGAAGCATCGAATAGAGGACGAAAAAGGCATGAAAATCTAAATATACACATGAATTTCTCTGAAATCACCATGCATCAAGAAAAGGAAGATTATTAGCAACCTAGAAAACACCTTAATAACATCTATCCCATCTTCACTGGGATGATTTTAAACTACATAGCTTAGTTTCTTATGCTACATTAAAAAAAACTAATAAGCATTCCAATTATATCATTAACAATCATATATTATTATGGCCCTTCTTATTTGGCTCAATATTATGTTCATGAGAGTCATTTAGATTTGGAGTGTGTGTGTGTGTGTGTGTGTGTGTGTGTGTGTGTGTGTGTGTGTGTGTGTGTGCTTATGCACACACATGCAAGTATGTGCGACCTGAAATGGTAATTCATTCTCATTACTATATAGTTATTATCCATGTGAGTAAAACATTCTACTCTGATAAAGTTTCATTTCTTATATTTTGAGGATGTTATAAATCTGTGCTGCTAAATTGTTGGTCATGTCAATTGGTTCAAGGACATACTTGAACATTAAAATGCCAAGAAGAATTATATTTCTGAAATATTGAGTACAGTCATCTTTCTTAAACAATGTAGGGGAAATGCTCTATATTTTAACACACAGTGATCATTAGTGGAGCTAATTTTAAATTTTGGTGGATGTGAAAAGTTATTCGACTGCAGCTTTAGTTTACAATAATAAGAATTTTCATATGGTTTTGGAACTGGATATTTCTTTTGTGAAACGAATATGCAAGTAATTATCCATTTCTTCTTATCTTAAAGTAATACAAATATAGGGCTATGTTGCCTTCCAATGCTCCATCGTCTTACCTTTGACATTTATGTGTGATTTAATGTATGTGGATATGTGTGTGTGGGGGGGAGATATCAGTATATATCAAAAAATATAAAAATCCATATTCATACATAGTGCATTCAATCCTCGAAGATTTAAAGTAAAAAAAAAAAATGTAGTTAAAAAAGCTAGAGCCAGAACTGCAAGACTACCCTTTCTTATAGGAAAAGAATTCCTAAATTCAGATCTATGTGGATGGGGATGTAGCTCAAGTGGTACTGTATCTCCCTTGGAAGCAGAAGGGCCAGAGTTCAACACCCAGTACCATATGAACAAAAAAAAAAATATTCAGAGCTATGTACATCTGAGTCAAGTAACTTTTTATAACAGTCTGATCTATGCATTGTTAGAGGTTTACAAACACTCTTGAAACCATCCTCAGGTACTGGGTCCTTCCTCCCAGGTTTGACAGCATAAAGTTCCTGTGGACACTGTCAAATACATTCTTATGAGAAGAACTGCCCCAGCCGAGACCATCTGCTTTCGGGAAAACAACTCAAAAACTCGTATCCTTCTCTTCCAAAGTTATAGAGGCCAATGAGTGTAGCACAACATTTTTAAAAGCTTAAAATTTCAACACACACACACACACACACACACACACACACACACACACACACACACACACACAAATAAAACTAAGTAAAACTACCAATTTTTTTAAAAAAATCAGTCAGTCCTTTCACTTCAATATCCAGCTAAAATGTTCTTCAAAAATGAAAATAAAAGGAATACATTTTCAGGTGGAGGAATACTAAAGGAAGATTTTACTATCAAAACCTGCTGTAGAAAAATGACTAAAAGTATTATTCAAGCTTAAAATGTGTGATTAGCACAGAAAATCTGGAACAAGAAAAATAAAAAGTTTATCTTTTCAGTTTATATTATTATTATCTTTCTTATATTATCATTCTTCTATTCAGTTTTGCATCCTGATTCCAGACTTGCTGGGAACTGAGGACATCTTACTCAGACTGAGAACCTATTACTTCGACTTACAGATGTGAGAGGTTCGAAAGAGACACTTCAAGTTAATTAAAAATATTTGGAGTTAACTGCTATAAAAAAACACATTTCATAGTAAAGAAATTATAGATATGAGTAGTAATATCAAAAATTATGATAATCAATTGAGAAATGACTTAAAAATTGTATATGCTCAAAAATTATTAAAAATATAAGTATAGCTATTATTTGAAGTATTTTGTTCCACATAGGATAATGAAGAGAATATGGTAATCATGTAGAATAAGTTTTTAAATTCTCTCTAAATCTTGACTTTTTTATTAGTTATTATTTATTAAAAAAATAAAATGTTTTCTTAAGAAATATCCACTAGGAGTGAAAGTTGGTGCTTTCCCTAATATTTACATAATTTTATTGTATGATAGGTCTCAAAAGTTTAAATTCTTTCCCTTTTCACTGAATTTAACTTTTTAGAATTGTCAAAGTGACTGAAAGTATCTAAAATTAAAATAGCTCTACCAGCTTATTTTAAATCTTTGTGTGACATAAATTTCTTTATCTGGTTTCTACCTACTTTCCTATGTTAATGTTTTAGATAAGTGAAGAAAATAACAAATCTATGGGCATTTTATTCAGTAATGAGAATATTTAATTTTATGTAAAATGTTTCTTGACAATTTTCTTTGAAATTTGCTACTTTATGTTTAACTTCTGTTTATCCTGTTTTATGTACATCCTTTTTAGCACATTATAACTGGAAAGGTAAATTGCCCTCATTTCTATATTTTTCTTAGATTATTTTCATTAAGATTTATTCTTTTAAGAAATTAATAATTGATCTCAGAATCTATTGTTCACTAAGGTTTTTTCTCAACCCCAGAATGTCATTCTAGAGGCCCAGCTCAGTGTAAGCCAATGCCTTACTATTGCATCATCTCTCAACCAGCTCCTGTCCCAATTCTCTCCTGTATAAATTACTACAACTCTCACATGGTAATTCATATTCTGAATTTGTGAGTAAATTTCTCCTTTTCAATCCCAAAACGTATGCATTTTGCAATACTCTATTTTGTCTCTAATCCTTCCCCTTCTCCCTGTCAACTCTAGCAGTTCCTAATTCTCAACTGTATCTTTTTGTTTTGTTTTGTTTTGTTTTTTTAACTGGAGACTGGATAAAGAGATGTGGCTCTTTTGTAGAATGGAGTATTAGTCTTCCATTAAAAATGATAGGATTGAGTCATTCATACTCAAATTAATATACCTTCAGGACATCCTCATTAGTGAAATAAATAGGTCACAGGTGTGTTAATAATTTGTTTCTGTATGAGACAATGAAGCAGTAAATTAGTTCTAGTATGTAGTAGATATTGTAAATAGAAAATATTTAAAAGGAAATAGGGTATAAACGTAAATAATGAGGGAAAAAAGAATGTGATAGTGATAAAAAAGAAACAAAACTTATGTATATAGGGGGCGGGGGGGTATAGGATAGATGTGGTAATGGGAAAAACTGAGAGTCAACTTTATCTTTTAACGTTAAACCTGTTTTTCTTCTGTTAGTCTTTTCTCATAGCTATTAGTGCTCTATAAAATGGCCAGGAGACATAACTAAAATGTAAATCAGGCCTTATCATTCCCTCGTATGAATTACACAAAGAGGATAAAAACAAAATAATGATCTTTTCTCCACAAAACCTTACTTTATCTCACTCTTAATTCAAGAACTTTACCTTACTGTTCCCTGTACCTACGATGCTTTTAAGATAAAATGTTTGCATAGGAAGCTCTTTTAATTAGTATATAGATATATTTTTAGCTCTATTTTTTGAGGACCATAGTTAAAGCACCATTCTTTTCCTCCAGTGAGTCATTCCATATTGTTCTCCTTATCCTTGATGCTATAGTTAATGGCGTTTGTCATTAGCTGATGTTATTTGTTTATATTTTTAACTTTCTGCCCTGGAAGTTCTTCTTGAATTATCTGTGTATTGCCCTTCTGGATTCTCAGTGACAATTATCGATACCACTAACACTCTCTTTATTTTTCCTTGTTCCCTGTTAGGGATGCATTTCACTATCCACACTATATAGTTTGCCATGATCTATGTGAGCAGAAACGAATTAACACTGCAAGAAAAATGACTTTCAGAGCATGAGTGCCAGGATCTCTATCGTTTCCTGCCCTTTGCCCTATAAATCAAAGATCTTCCAGGTGCCAGGAGGTCTAACTACACGGTGTGCTGAATAGGAATGACATTAATACAATGTCATGTAAGTTGTACATGTAGTCTGGAGGAAATGTAAACAACATGCTGAGACAGCAAGGGACGAAAACTTGCTGAATTGGTTTATCTTTACTTAGAAATTGAGGTGTGTGTGTGTGTGTGTGTGTGTGTGTGTGTGTGTGTGTGTGTGTGTAAACATTGTAAAAAGAGCAATTTGAGAATATAATTACCACTGTAGCAAAACAACACTGTCACGTTGTTACGTTGTCAGACGGATTACAGCACGGAGGGTCTAGTTTGTCCTCATTCTAGCAAACAGCACCGCTGATATGTTGCAAGAACGGGTGAAAAACAGCATGGAGGGCTTCAGTTCATCCTCAGAGTAGCGTTCCCTTTAACGCTCTCTCGCCTCGTGTTCGTGTTCCTTACTCCTTTTATATAACCGCTCCAGAAAAAACAAACAAACAAACAAACAAAGGCTGGCTGTTACTAGTCATTTCTGGATTCTCTGGAGGGGGCATCAGTCCCTCTCAGAAGTCGGTATGTGACCATTTTGTATATGAATAGTCAGAGGAGGGAGGGATCATTCCCCCCCGTTGAGTACATATTCAAGGACACCTGAGTACTGCCTATTGTATCTTGTTAGCCAAACACTCCCCTTCCCAAGTTTGCCAGGGGATGCAAGCTCTCCAATACAATAACCTTGACACATGCTGTGTTTTAAGGTACTGTAGTTTTTGATTATTTATTATTGCAGCATAATTCAGCTTGCTCTCACTTAAATGATATTACATTTAATAAATATTTATAGATTGAAAAAATGTAATTTTACTATTATCTATAAAATACTCCCAGTGGGCCTGCGATTTAGCTCAGTGATCCCCTCACCTGCCTTGCAAGTGCAAGGTCTTTAGTTTGATCCCCAGTAAATACATACAACAATGCCTGGCAAGATGGCTCACAACCACGAGCAATCAGTACCACATACCACAATGCTGGGAATGGTGGCTCATGCCTATAATCCCAGCACTTGGAGGCTGAAGCAGGAAGATTGCTGAGTTTGAGGCTGACTTCAGGACCAGCCTGAATACAAAGCAAGTGTCTATCTTAAAAAACAAAAACAAAAACAAAAAATAACCATCTCAGTAAAATATCATTTTAATGCATGATCTAACTAGCATTTATGATGAAGTGAATAAGCTAGCAGTGAATAACTGTAGATATGCTTTTCATCTATTGCTATGGTTTGCCACACTATTATTTTCATGTTTAACACTCTTAGATTAAGAAAAAAAAAATATTTGATTCCCAGTAACAAAAACAGAAACTAGTGAAGATCAATATCCAAACAAGCTCTGGATATCTAATAAGTAATTTACAGCATTTTGTCTTTGAGGAGTTATTGTAAAATTTCTAAGTTTGAAAATAAATGTGCATTCTTATTACATTTTTGACTTTTATAAACTTTCTCTCAATGAAAAGATATTAGAAGTCTAAAAAAGTTCTCATTCACTAAAGGAAAGGAAACAAAAATAAAATCCTCTAATGTACTGGTGTGTTGTCTGAATTTACCTGAGCAATTTGAATTTTAAAAGATCCTGAATGAACATTTCAATTCTAATTTTAGCCAGTTAAAATTATTCTTGAAAACACATAAAATCTCAAGCATAACAATTCTGTTCACCTGATCTTCTCTTCCAAAAATAAATAATAAACTAGTAGAGTATGCATTTCATTATTAGGTCTTTTTAGATCTAAGACATGTCTACTATGCAACACAGTACGTAAAATTATTTATGATTTTCCTTGTGCTAGGCCTTCCTCAGGCTGCTCTTCAGTATTTCTCCGTCCTATATGGCCATCCATTTTTACAAGAAACACTTCACATCACCTGCTTTATGGAGGATCTCATGATAATTCTAGTTGCCACAGATCTTTTCCTGTGAGATACAACGGCACTCAAAATTCACAGATTCTCTATGGACTATGGCAGATTTATGCTCTATCTGGTAACAGCATATGATCATTTCATATACACTCACCATACCTCCAAGAAGAGCTTTGCAAGATTGATAAGGTAGGAATTTGTCTTTTATTTTCTTTATAACTTTCACAGAAGCAAGAAAATATTCAACCCATAGTAGGTATTCAAATGAAGATCATCTTCTCTTGGTAAACTGCATTTGAATTAAAAAGATTATAACATAATTGTCTAGTTTGTGAAAAGTGGAAACTTACACCTCCTCAGAACATTAAAGGAGTCACGCTTTCTTGCTAAGTTTTATGTCCAATTTGTTCCAGTTCCAAACCCCTCAACAAAAACAAAATCTTTTAATCTGTTTGCAAAATCTCCCTTCCATCCTCCCACCTTGCTGCTGCTGCTCTGTGATATACTGCCCTTGCCTATTACCCCTTTATAGCTGTTTTGTTAAAGATCATACTGCAAAGACCTGTAAAAGAAATTTATGGCTCTAGGGATTTCAGCAAATTCTAAATAACCATAACAGGAACATGAAGCATTAATTAAAGACACTAGAGTCTAAGTTATAACAGGAATCCTGACATTTAAGGCCTTGATACCATGTAAATTTAAAATGGTATGACAAACAGAGAGTAATTTGATGGTCAGGAGGTTATAATGGATACCTTAATACCTTTGTCAAGAAAAAGTGTCTGTCCTTGCTCTAACCCCTACCCAGGGCCTTCAGTGGGCTCTGTCATAAAGCATACTAGTGCCTAAATATTTTTGCAATAACTCATATTAAAGTAGTCTTTTCTTTAAATATTAACCACTAACATTCATACAACAATTTTCAAATAAAGCAGCTCAATATTCATATATTTGCTACACTGTGGTTCTCTATTAAAATCTAGAGGACCAAGAAACAAGAAATTTTCCCTAAAGAATATGCTGATTTGCTTCTGAAGGCAGAAACTGATACTTTGGACTTACTCTGCCAAAAAAGCAATGGAAATGTTTTACCTAAAAAAAAAAAAGTGAGAGATAAAAGTCATTATTTTCTTATGTCCACTATCAATGCATTTCCTAGAACATGAGAAATACACATTATTCATATTTCTCAGACACATATCCGAAAAAAGGTACAAACTGATCCTCAACACTGAATGTGCTACTGTTCTTCAACATCCTAGATTATCATTGTAAATTCTTCAGTGTAGGGTAGATCGTTTTCACTCCCTGAAATTCTGTGGCATATTTGATACTATTCATTTATAATATTCCATAATTTCATCTTATGTCACAAGATTTTGGGTGCACAGTTTTATTTTTCAAGTAAACTTCAAGATAAGGACTATAATTTGTACTCGTATCCTGTACAACCCTTGCAACTGACTTTGAATAATTAAGCTCTTAATAAATATTTGTTATTCGATTAAATGAATTACTCCATCTGCTAATTGCAAAGGGATATCGTCTGTCATTAACAGACACATAAATGGATTATAAAAACTCATGTAAATTTGCATATAATCAGATTATGCCCAAAATTGGCACCAGAGAAGCCAGCCTCTCCTTCTCTCCCTCCTCACATTTTATATCTACTTATTCCTCACTTACAGTTCTATGGCTCGCTTGCTTTCTTTTCCTTTTCAGCTTTGTGCTGTTATTTAATATCTTGCCAGTTGTGTAATTTCAGCTTCCAAATTGAATAAGACGTTCCCTCCAGTGGAACCCGCACCTTGACAAATAGCCAAATAGTAATTATTATTCCTTTCAGGGGTTGAGCTATGGAATCATGCCTGCAATATCCCAGGCTTGAGTACCTAAAAATTTATGCTACACTTCTCTGTGTCGGAGTTTCCATCTGCAATCGTATTTCAACTTCTCTCATTTTTTTTTTCAGTATGATTAAGATAATTCCTTCATGAAGTTGGAAGCACTAAGAAATGTTGAGAAAGAAACTTGATTGCTCATGTTTTTGCAAACTTGCTCTCCCTATTCCCTTTCCCATCAGTTTAGACACACAAAGAGGAAGGATTAATTTTGCAATGGTCTCTAATTTTTTTCCAAATGTGTGACCCCATATTAACAGGAACCATAGGAGTCATTCGTTATATCTGGTCACTGGGAAACTGACATTTACAAGGTGGAATGTTTCCCACTCAGAACAAATGGGTATCATTTGTAAAACACGCTGCACCCAATCGTAGGTTCCCATGGCTCTCAAACTACATTTTTAAGCAACAATATAAACCATTCTCCAAACTGAAAGGTCTTTTCAAATATTTACTGCCTACCTATGGAATTTTTATTCTGCTGGTTGCTGCTATCAATAATGCTGGGAGCTCCAAGCTAAGTGCTGAGCATGACCTCCGCGGGAAGTCTGAGCACTGCGGATTGGAGGGGCATGTCCAACACCCTCCATTTACCCCTCTATTATTTCCCTGGGGCTATCTCAGTGAAAATAAGGGTTATGGAAGACTTATCTTTGTACGTTTATTATGTTTATTTTTAAGTTTTATTTGTATTTGCAAGTAAGCTCAAGGTTTTAAAGTACTTTTTCCCCACATGAAATGAAATATGCTTTCTGATTTCCTTTGTGAAACTTTGAATTTCCACAGCCCTTTGTGATCATGCATCTGGCATGTTGTTCTATTTTTCTAAAAGTCCATTGTGAATTCGGATCCCTCTTTCACACAGGCATCTTGGAGATCTCAGTTCATGCTCAGTCTTCATAGGGGGAAGCCAGGCCAAACTCCTCCCGTGGGATAGCCACAAGTTGGAGAGTCTTTAAGTTTTCACAATATCTACTGTATGTGGTGGTTCAAAATTTACATGGTGTTGTGCTCTCTCATTCTCAACTCATACGCTGTTTTTCTCCAGATGCAGGACTCAGTAGTTTTCATAAAAACTAATAGGCAGCATTTTAAGAAATGTTGAGCATCAATAATTTCATTGAAAAATCACAAGTTTTCTCCCTCTTCTTCCTCTTCTTCACCCCTTCCTCTCTTCTCTTTAGTTCTTTTTCACCCCTTGTCTTTTCAGAAGGAACTGTATCATTTGGCTTTCTATAGAATACTTTTAATTCCTTTTCAAAAGCTAGCCATATGCTCACCTTTCCTGCTCTACAAGGACTCACCTACTCTAATCAGATTTTTTTTTTTTCTCAGTAAAAAGGCTGTGTTCCTACTCCGAAGAATTGATGAGGTGGTAGCAGAGAAGAATTACATTAATCTTACCCCATTCCTACAGAATTCTTCTTCCCTCAATTACAGTTTAATTGCTCTGTTCTGAACAAACAAATGGTGAGCAAAAGAAGATAGTTTACAGTGACCTGTATCTGTCACCAGCTTTAATCCTATCCTGAGGTCAGAATTTAAACATGTTAATCCAGTACTGAGCTGAATTGTGAGGGAGATAGAGACATTTTCTCTTCACGGAGATCCATGGCATATATCTCAGTAGTTGTATTGCAAATCACTGAAATGGTTATTGGAAAATTCTTTAGCAACACTATTTACTTGTAAGCTTGAATGTAAGGATTAAAATAGTATCTATTATATGCTCTAGACCCTGATAATTCCAAACACACTTAATAACTGTGAGCTTCAGTCTGGCTAGGAACTGAAGGATCAAGCATCCAGCATCTTAATAACAACAAAGTAAACAGATATTGTCACTATTCCACAAAATAAGATATTTAAGACTTAGGAAAGATTAATCAAGTATTTATAGACATATAGTCAAGTTTCTTTTGAGCTAAAACATCCTCCTGTTTAATCAACTTGCACAAAAATAGACTAGGTTCTGAATATGACAGTTTTCCTACCACCTTTATCAGTCAGATTTCCTAATGCTGGGGCACTCTCAAGTTCAAGGAAAAGAGGTTTATGTAGCTTCTGGTTTCAGATAGTTCAGTCCATGTTCAGCAGGTACCATGGCAGGAATGTCATGGTGAAAGTGTGGAGAACAGTGGAGCAGTTCACGGTGTACGGAGAGTGGAGCAGGAGGACACTACTAGAGAGGAAGGTACAAGGTCCCACTTCCAAGAGACACCCAGACACCCTGAAATACATACTTTATTAATCTACCAGGTGGTTCCTGCCCTGACCAATTTCACAATCCACCTAATCATCACATTGCTTTCTTCAGAAACTCACCATTATAAAATAGTGAAATCACTCCACTTATACCAAGTAAATAGAAACAGGTACATTTTACTTATTTGGAAATGTTACAACACCTGAAGTCACAGAATGTCCATAACTCCCATCTCAGCAGTTTAAAATAGGATGGTTACTCTGGGCCTTCTATTTTCTTCCATTACCCTATATTATTAACTTTGAATAGTGGCTATATGCTTATAATTATTATAGTTTAATTATAGGATTTATTTTCTGGTACTGTAAGTCCAAACACTACCTTTGTCTAGAACTTATGGATGTGAATAATTCTCTACATACTGCTTGGCACATACATTTAAAAGTCAGCCTATCTAATAATATCAGAAAATGACACAAGAAATTTGGGAATATTATCTTAGATTTAGTCAATAAATTAGGATAACTGACATGTGCAAAATGTTGAATATCTCAGTCCATGAAAATGGAATTTTTCTTCCTCTTGGGTCAACATGATTCTGTCTCAATGATGTTTTTGAATGTCTTTATGGAATTCTAACATAAGATTTGCTACACATAATTCTGGAATTTATAGTTTATATTATGTTAGGTATAATTTTTAAGTCTTATTTGTGTATTGTTTATTGTAGTAGGTAAATTAAAATGGTCTTGAAAGTAATTACATTTATGCATTCATTAATGAATTTATTCAAACAATCACTTCTTTAATATCTACAAGATCTATAGTGAGGTTTCATTTATCATTTTTGAAATAAGTTAATTAAAGTTTTGTTATTTTTAATCAGTATTTTTGAAATCTAAAACTGTATTAGTCATACTATAGGAAAGATCAAGGCTTTGTGAAGACTCTGTTATGAATATTTTCTGTCTTACTAGTCTATGTATTCATTTCCTTTTTTGTATTTACATCATTGTCATTTTGAAAAAAAATTTTAAATGGATATTCATCTCATTTTTTTCCTTTCTGGTATATATATTTACAATTATAATGCATTCTGTTACCTTAAATCCTAAAAGAAGTAATAAATTATTCAAGAAAATCCGACTTAGAAAGGAGATAATTAGAGAGTATCAACTTTACCAAATTTTGTAATCAAGGCACTTCAAATGAACAGAATCCAGAAACATGAGTTCAACTGATTGGACCCTAGTAAAAACAAGTGTATAGAAATTGATGATAGTTTGAACCTGATCATTTGGTTGACCTGAGATTATGTCTTGGGAATTTTCATCCCCATATCATTTCAGATTAGAATTGGCCACAACAGGAAAATGCTTATAATTTGCAAGATGGAAGTAAAGCAGCAGCTGTTACTCCCTGAAGAGCATCACGGTTGGATGTCATGAGACACTTGCAGATACAGTGCAGAACCTACAGAGTGCCTCTTACCTTTCCTTCACACCTAGCACTGACTTCTTGATGAACAGTAACTTTAGGCCTGCTTCCACTTGCTTACAGACAGATCTATGGAAGTACTGGCACCATTCCCATAGACCATCATATTAATGTTGTTTTCACCATCTTTCAGTTCAACATCTCAGATTAAATGATATCTGGTATGTGCAACCATTTTCCTTAATTTCCCAAGATCTTCACACAACTGAGTAACATGTAATTATTGTAATCAATCATTCACTCATGGATTACATCCAGAACCCACCCCACAACTCTCATGCCCCCAGAGGCAGGGGTTCTGCAATTTCATTGGATTATGGGGTCACTGTACCCATTATATTTCCATCAATGAGTTCAGTAGCTAAGTGTGCAGATAGGAGATGCTTCTGGGTTAAAGAAGGCTACTAGGGGTGTGAGCTGGAAGAACTGTGCTCTCTCTCTGGCTGATCCCTTCCCTCTCTGCTTCCTGACTCTCATGACATGAGCAGAGTTTCTCCTCTGTGTCTCCCTGTAATTCCATTCTTGCCATAGCCAACTAGTCATAACCCAAATTAATTTGCCCTTCCAGTCAGATATTTTGTCCCAGTGACAAGAAATGTTTCTACGACTCTTAATCCCATAATTTATAGAAATCCCAGTTCCCTGAACAACCTTGAAAAATGTGATGACTTTGTACTTATGAATATAACAAATCTCAAATAAAACAAATCTATTTTATTTAGTTATTTCAGTGTTTTTCTCACCTGTAGAATCAACTAAAAGGGGGGATTGTCAAATTATGTCAGCAAATTCCACAGCAATCCATAAATATAACATCAGGCTTCAACACTTCCCAGAGTATTCAATTATTATCTTTAAACTCTTAGTGTTTAGAGTAAGAGTTTGTTAATCATAACAATTCACATTTCCTTCAGTGCATGTTAAGCGTAGGTTTGAAAAATGTCTAGTGTTATTTGAATACAAAATATAATTTTTTTCTCTAAAAATTCTAGCTATGGGCCATAATGAACAGGCACACATACACATGAGCCCCTTTACACTGCCTCTGCAGACTTTGATAATCCTTGGATTCTCCAGGCCATAGATTTCCAGACAGTTTATTACCACTGTGAATATTTGAAGTCAGATCAATGTGGGAATGTAGTGGCATAAATGATCCTTGGACTGCCCAGTCCTGACCTCTTTATTTTCCTTCTAATCTTTGGTGATCTTCAGAATCTGATTAGAAAGTCATTGTTCAGATTTAGTAATCTCTTCTGTTGTTTCCTTCCATCCTACTTTGACTTGATTGTTTTTGCTTGTTTTAATCCTCAGCTCAGAAAATTTGATTAAATCTGCACATTTAGCTCTTGATACTTATCTTCAGTGTCCACACAGCTCCAGGATGTTTGGATTTCCCTCCTGTTTTAGACTCAGTTGGACTCTTTAACCACAATACCTTCAGTTTTTTTCTGATGAGCAGTCTTATTCAGGTTATTGAATTTCTAATATCAAATTATTGAAAGACACATTTTCTTTAATGCTTTTGAGACATGGTCTCACTTTGTTGTTCATGCTGGCCCTGAACTCACTATGTGGGCCAGGCCAACCTAGATCTCACAATAATTCTGCCTCAGCCTCCTGAGTGTTGGGATTATAGCTGTGAGCCACCACACCCAGCAAAAGGCAAATTTTTAAAAAGAATCTTGATTTCTATTTATCACAGAAAAAAATGTTGTCCTTTAATACAAAGCATATGTTTCATGTGGATGAGGACTGTGTATGCTATGTCTGCTGTAGTATCACATTACTTCACTGCAAACATGCATCAGTTCTATAACTGATGAATTTAGAAATGCTCCATGTAGTTTTGTCCTTTATATGCAATGATTTTTTCTTTTTATGTATATAGTCCAATAGATTGCATAAACCACAAAATAAAATAGTTTTTTTTTTACTTTGTTCAGTATATATATCCCAAACAAATGTCTGTTCCTATAAAATACAACTATGTGCTTTCCAAAACAACTAAATTAGTGGACAGACATTATTTCTCACTAATTACTACATACATAAGAGTAACCAGAGTAACTATGAAATATGGCCTGGAGAAAATAAGGACTTGGGATATATACTGAAGAGAATCTTTATTAATCTCTATCTTAATTTCTGTATATTGATGCAGATAGACAGAGCAGAGAATGTTGTATAGGGTTTATTATAATGTAAAATATTTTTACTTTATTGGTGTGAGTAAACCAACCGTCTTCTGACTTTCCATGCTAGCTGGGCAAAGAGTAGTATATCTTAAAAACATCTACATGAGCTAGTTACTAGTGTCTACAGTTAAAGCTTAGCATATTTTACAAATATTGCTATATTTAGTTAAGTACTTTGTGAGTCAGGAACCTCCACTATTTTTAGCTGGACTCCTTATATGTCTCTGTTCAGATCCAGTTTAATTAAGGAATTTTTGATCTTAGAAAATGTTTCAGGTGTGACTTCTTACACTTCCTTCATGTGGTTTCTCACGTTCCACTAGGTTGACCCAGAATCGTGAAACTTGCAAGAGGAGAGCTGGGAAGAAGGCAGAGCCTCTCAAGGTCACACTCTCCTGTGGGTGTCTATTAGTCAAAGCCACTCACAAATCCAGCTTCTATTCCATGCATCAGAATAGAACATGCTGTAGAGAGGACAAGATCTCCACAGAACTGTAGCCATATTTCAATCTATGATGGAGATTTTTACAGTGAATTCCCTTTTGGATGGGATAGGAAGAATATACTGAATACATACGTGTTCTTAGTAAATGAATATTTAACTGACATCAGTCCCTCTCCATCCTGAGATAAAGATAAAATGTCCCTTCCTTCGCTCTAGTGCTTTTGGCTAGCATGTACACTGAAGCAGCTTCAGCTACCATCTCCACACTTCCTGATGCTAAGATACAAAAATTGGTAAATGGAAGTCATGACTCTAAAAGAAAGTCATACAAAACCTGCTGAATAACAGACAAATCCATACATTCTGTGTTAAAAGCTTTGGGAAGATGGTCAAAGTATTCATAATTTTGAACCATCCACATATCCACACTTAGCAAACGACCGACCTACATTCACAGTCATATTATCTCTTTAACATCAACATCAGCCCTTAGAACTGTCAGAAAAATCCGAGGAAGTTGACTCCTTGTTTAATGCTTTTCAGTTTCTTCAGTACCACAAGGAGTCAAATTTAATTTATTCACACTAGAAAATTTTAATGTAATTACAGATAAATCTGACAACCTAATTTTGGTAAAACATCATTAATGTGACATGATCCATAAAAAAAATCCAGAATGTTATCTAGAAATAATCTTCCTTCCATATACATTGATTTTGCAATTTTCAATCTTAACTATGATTCTATATCTAAATCAATTTTCAGGAAACTCACCATGGTGCATGAAATGTAATAGACATGGTATGACATGCTATATTTATCATGTATGTGACGTGTCTTAAATAGAAAAGACAAAATGGTGTAATTTAGCTTACTTTGAACCACTGTCAATATTGCTAGTGTCTGATAGAGCATTACTCCCTCTCCTTTCATTCTCTCTGTCCTTCAAGTAAAATTGCCCTTTTATTCATTTTTGCTCTTCCCATGACTGGCAGCTGATTTTGAAGTGTCAGACCATTATTTGTTTTTTTGGATGCTACCATTTATTGCAAGGAGGATAAAATCAATGTGACATTTCCCAAACAATGATGGATGACAATGGTGAGTGGTCTTTAAATGTGAAAGAGTAATTTTTTAAAAAATGTCACTAGTGTACTATTTCAGACTGCATCAGAGATAAAGCAGTAAGACTTATAGACACAAAAATTAATAATATTTTAGTATGTTACTTGCAGACAAAGGTGCTTTCTTATTACTAGCTAGAATAACTTGCAACCACAATATAATTCCAGAGATGTGGACCATTCAGAAGAAGTATTTATGTTTTCCTGAGGCAAATGTGTGTGTATGTATAATCATATGTGAAAGGCCACAATCTCCTATTACTGTGGATGAAAATTTTTGAAATGTAAGCATGGGGATATACTGTTTGCATCATGCTTTTCCCCCTGTCTGTATGACCTTGGGACAACTATCTATCTTCTCTTAGTTTCACCGGCCTCATTGTTGAGATAAAAACATTCCCAGAAGGGGACTCAGAGTTTTAACAGAAAAGACAGACAAAAGTCTTAGAACACAGCCTGTACTATACTCAATGAGAAATTTATTATTACTTTTATTTCAGTGATGTTTTAGAAAGATATACTGTTTGTGCCTAATTGTACATACCAGTGGAGATTCAATGATATTCTTTGATATTACTGTTATTCACATGTTTTTAAGTTTTCTTTCTATTCACTTCATATAGTAACTGATGTAACTGTATTTCAATTAGTGTAAAATAAGATTGTGAGCATTCTGTGCAATTCAGAACAATTGGTCATGAAGGAACTGAATGGCAGGCCAGAAAGTAATCTCATAGTTCCAAATAATATCTTTTTCAGGTAGCAATTAGTAATTGGACCTCAAATTTTCAGTTTCCTCTGTGAAGATTTTCCATACTTTGAAAAGAATGGTTTTTTTATTAGTAGTAGTATATTTATGTGATGCATAATAATTATATCATTGAGTGACTGACACCTATGTGTTCAGATACAGACCAGAAGTAGCAGCATCTGCTGTATTCTTGTTAGAAGTGAAAGTCCTTCCTCATTTCAGTAGTGTGAGTCAGAAACTTTGATGGAATAATACACACAAGTGATTATGAAGTTGAAGATCCATTTCTATGTGAAAAAAAGCCACTGACTACCTACCCTTTTTATCTATTTCAATCATGGTACAAAAAAAAAAATCTGAACTCTCCATTTCACCCATAAAGCACCAGGAAGACCCATCTTTAGAAGTGTGAATGAAGGGACCAGGGAGTTAGCTCAGTGGTTCTGGCACCTGTCTTGCAAGTGCGAGGGCCAGGTTCGATTCCCTGGTAACCACATACAATACTGGGTGTGGAGACTTATGCCCAGCAGCAACCAGTACCACATACCACAGTGCCGGGAGTGGTAGCTCATGCTTGTAATCCCAGCACTCGGGAGGCAAAGGCAGGAGGATTACTGTGATGTGAGTTGGAGGCTGAGCTCAGGGCCAGCCTGAACTACAAAGCGAGACACTGTCTCAAAAAAAAGTGTGGATTAAGTTTCCTCTGGATTTCCAGGCATCAGTAGCCCTCTTCTTCCTTGTTTTCAAGGAATTCTTTCAAAAGATTCAAATTTAGAAAAGTTTCAAGTTTAACTCATTCTATTCTTCAAGTTTCCATACTCTACTTCTGTTAACCTCTTTAGCTTTAAACTGCCTTCCAGTTCCATACATGATTATGAAAGAACAGATGGTGAGCAAGAGAAGAAGAGTTACTGAGAGGCCTCTACTATCCCTTTCCCGTACAAGTTACCTCACCTCCTAATGTGGCCCCTTGTTGATCCACCCAGAAGGCTGCTTTCTACCTTTGCCACCTACAATGGGTTAAATGATAACCCCTAAAAATGTGTTAATGCTTTAATAATCAAAAGGATATTCCTATGTTATTGTGGGATGAGCAGGGGACAGAATAAAGAAACAAGTCTTGGTAAATGTCAAGGATTTTGAAATGAGATCATATTAGACTTTATTAGTGAGTCCAAAAACTAGCAGAACAATCACAGTTCTGTGGGTAGAAAGAAAAATGTCACCAAAAATTAAATGCTCCCTCCTTGAACTTAAATTGGTGACAGTGTGTCGCTGCAGGAAATCAGTAGTGCTCAAATGCAAGGACGATAACAGGGAATGTAGAGAGTCTAGTGGGTGGTAGAGGAGCAGTGGATTAATATGTAGAGTTAATGAAGCTAAATGATTTAATTTCCACAGGAAAAAATTACTGGATTACCAATAATTTATTTAAAGGAACCAAATGAACACTTGCAGTTGTACCATCAAAATGTACAGTGTGAGTAATTTTGTAAAAATTTTCTTTCCCGAAGAGAGATCAAACAGCTTGTCTTATTGACAATATATCATCGACATGATTTTACTGTATGAAATGCAGCTCACTGAATTTTCCTTACTTTTTCATATTCTTTCTATCCTTTTTTCTTTTATTTGGCCCATTGATTTTTTAGGTTGAAATGAATTCATTTTTCCTCGTATGGGGAAAGTATTTTCCTGGAACAAAAAGAAAAATGATCCATCTTTACCTAATAATAAAAGTTTCCAGCAGTTTTGCATCTGTCAAACACTGTCAGTTTACTTTTAAACTTGAGCTATAAAAATTTATTGGTAAATAAATAAGTATTTCTTTTGAAACAATTATTACTGTTTTCCTACATTTCTCCCCTTCCAATTCACTAAGCTTTAGGGAGATTTCTCTACTTTTTCATATGCACTTGTATCATCAAAATGCAAGGTCAGTTCTTTGAAGTGACAATCCCAGTGCACTAGATAAATGGTCAGATAGCAAAGTGCAGATAATAGATGACCTTGGGAGCTGGGGTCCTGAAACTTTCAAGGAAACAATTATGAATGCTTTATATCATAGCAGTAAGTCACTGCCCTAAAGCTTGGTCTGTAAGCATGTGCTGTTTCTTCAATATTGTAGGGAGGAAATGAAGAAACTGACAGAGCTGTGTATACATGCTTACCCATAACTGACACTAACAAAAGCATAAATAATCCAATATAAGTTTTTTAAGTGCCACAGTTTCTCATTTCCCCACTCACACAAACATAGATTTGGGGAGGAAGTTTGACTTATATAGCAACAACAGAACTATACTATCTAAAATAATGACACATCCTTTTATATTTGGGGATGGCTTTTATCATTAATTGTGCCTTTTAAAATCATGATGAGCTGGCCTTTCTGGTTATAGTGTAGTCCTTACTTGTCTCTTCCTGCTACAGTCTCCTAATCTGCTGACCAGCTGTCATGACATAGGGAAGCACCTTTGCTCTGCCATGAATTTCTACCTTGAGTTTTCTCTTTCAGTCTGCCACCTATATTCTGAATTTCTAAACTGAGAGCTAAATAAACTTCTATTCTTTTAGTTTGAGCTAAGTAAAGTGGATAGTTTCTAAGTGCTGAGGTGATCCGTGGTTGACAACTCTCAGTGAGAGAGTACTCAAGACCCACCACAGAAGGAAGGGAATTCTGACACCTGGAATGCACCTGGAAGTTAATTCTTCCTTAGACATCCATTTTACCTAGCTCCTGAGATAATTCAACTTTAAAATTTTCTAAGTAATTGAAGTTGCTTTCAACTTCTGAATTTTTCTGATCTCCATTTCTGCCTCATCTTTCCTATCTCCAGCTAGGGTCCAGTTTTTCAAGGCTGTGTATGATTGGTTTAGAAGCACAATTATATTTCCAAAGTCTCCTCTCCATGAGTTTTTCCATATTCACAGGTCAGTAATTACAGTACATTTTGCTCCTTGGGGTCATTCTTCCAATGAAAATTCTTAAAATGAAAATCATATACTCTCATCAGAAACTTATTTTATTCAAATATCAATCATGTTTCATGTTCTAGAATTCTAATGTTTTAGTGAATAAATCAATCACAAACACTCACAGATCTAGAATTCAGGACTACTTCTGACTATTCCTGTTGATGCCATGAGAATTATCTTAACCAATATAATTTTCAAAATAAAATCCTTTTCATAACTGAAGACATCACAATTTCAAGTTAGTGTTACTTTAATTACACATGCAAAATAATGACACTTTTTATCTTGTAGAAGTTGGAAAATTAAGAGAAAATTATGGAGATTGAGTTGCTTTACATTTTTAGCATTGTATAAACTTAAAAGCAAATAAGGCATAACTACTATCAAAAGATTGCATTTTTATCTAATTTATTATCTGAGCTTTTTTTAACAAAATTGTCTAACAATAGAAAGATGCATTTATTTCATAAATAAAAAAACCTATACATTTATTTATATGAATGAAGGTTGTTACTCTTGTAGGATTTTGAGTTATAACAACATATGACCTACAGTTAATTTTCAAATTCTTCACTAGCTGTATAAATGCTTTTCTGACATAGTTGAACTGAATATGTCTCTAAAAATGTAGAAAAGAGATTTTACATTTACAAAGGAGTCACCCACTTTCAGATTTTCTTTCTGTCTTAGGGAGAAGATTTTTCTTGGTTAAGTATTCCTAGTCTTAAAAAAAAAATAAAGTGTATATTTTCTTATTATTAATAATAAGGACTGTAATAATTCTTCATTAAGTCTAGTGGTTTGAGCACACATTATATTATTATAGAATTTTCAATATGTGTGAATTTGCCTTTTGTATTCTCTTAAGATAATGTATATTTTTGTCTTGAATACATTAACATGATACATTATACTTAAAGAATTCCCTTTTATTTATTGAGATTAAAGGCTATTTCATAACAGAATGCAATCTAGTGTGATTAATTTATTTGAAATTATTTTATTTATGATCCCTATATCTATTTTACAGTATTCTTCTTTAACTTCTGCTTTAAAAGTATTTGTTATTATCTTTTCAAACAATTTGCTAACTGCTGCTTAAGTTAAATGAAAAATTCTAGGAAGATTTCTTATTTTTTCTAAGCTCTGGAAAATTTGAATCACCTGAAAACTACATATTATATGTAAAGTACTCATAATTCAAAAGTATGGACCTTTGAAGTAATCGAATCATAGACCTTTAGTGTGGAAATTGCCTTGACTAATTTCTCATTATCCCTTCCATAATTATTACGTTATTAAGATGTTTTACTTCTCAGATTTTATTGAACCTAAATTAACATTAAGACAAAAGACATCATTTTATATGTCAGCTAAGAAAATAAAAAGTCATTGTCAATTAATCTATGACACTTTACTTCCTGGAATTTACGTGGAAGAGTTTTTATAATTATTTAGATGTAGAGGTATAAAATATACATCTTTTCACATACAAAGGAAAATGCACTGATTTTGTTACTTTTCTCATCATAACTAGCTCTCTTCAATCACCTTCATCTTTGAAATATGTGTACCTGCTTAACCACACACTGTCCTACTCTTGGTTTGAAAATTAAAGATTCTTTCCTGTTGATCCTGGGATTTATTGTACTTTGTAGATAAGTCACATAATTTTGTTGCTGGCTATTATTTCATCATCCAGGAAATGTCAGCAGGAAATTGTATGAGAGAAATTAGGACATAAAATTCTACCTCAAAAAAAAAAAATTTGTGGGCCGGGGATTTAGTTCAGTGGTTCCGGCACCTGTCTTGCAAGCGCAAGGACCCAGGTTCGATCCCCAGGTAACAACGTACCATACTGGGCGTGGAGACTCACGCCCAGTAGCAATCAGTACCACATACCACAGTTCTGAGTGTGGTGGCTCACGCCTGTAATCCCAGAACTCAGGAAGCAGAGGCAAGAGGATTGCTGTGATATGAGTTTGAGGCTGAGCTCAGGGCCAGCCTGAACTACAAAGCGAGACCCTGTCTCAAAAAATCTAAACAAACAAACAAAAAAAGAAATGTTCAATATCACTAGTTATTTGAGAGATGTAAATGAAAATAACATTAAGATTTCATCTCACTCCACAAAGAATGGCTGCTATTTCAGAATTAGCCAGCAACAAATGTTGGTGACGCTGCAGAGAAGAAGGAACCCTTCTCCACTGTTGGTGGGAATTTAGACTTGTACAACCCCTGTGGAGATCAGTTTGGAGATTCCACAAAAAGCCAGGACTGGAGGTTCTATTTGGCCAAGCCATCACTCTGCTAGGTATATACACAAAAGAATTAGAAGACTCATATCACAATGACATATGTGCACCCATGTTTATAGCAGCTCAGTTTGTCATTGCTACATCTTGGAAAGAACCAAAATGTCCATCAACTGTAGACTGGTTGAAAAAAAGCTGTGGTTCTTCTACAGAATAGAATATTACTCTGCCATAAAAAATGATAAGTTTGAATCATTTATGCTTAAATGGACATACCTTGAGGACATCCTTATAAGTGAAATAAATAGGTCACAGATGTGTAAATATCACATCTTTTCTCTGGTATGAGAAAATAAAGACGTCAATGAATTCCAGAATGTATGTTATATATTGTGAAACAGAAAATACTCAAAGAGAAATGGGATGAAGGGGGGAAAATAATGAGATTATAACAAAAGAGAAAGGAAACTAAGTTTATGTATATAGGGGGTAGGGGTGGTAGGGTGGGTAGGGCTATGGGAAAAATGAGAATTAAGTTGTGTTATATACTGGTACAAATTCTAATTGAGTGCAATCATGATGTGTATATGAAATGTACCAATAAAAATTTCGATTTTAAAAAAAACATTCTACCTCAAAGTGGCTCATATAGTCAGGTAAACAATAAGATTAGAGATTTCATTTTCCCATGGTGCCTCTGGAAATAACAGATATAGATATTCATATAAAAAACTAACTCTTAAAATTGCCATTATGCAAACACAAAATGGAAGAAAATATATTAGAAAACAGATCCCAATTTTGATATTAAAATGTGAAAATAAATGAACTTCAGATGAGTAAAGTATTTCTTGGAAACAATCAATTTTGTTGAATAATTGTAAATAGTCTTATATTCTTAAAAATATTTTATATTTTAATTTGTGTCACATCTACTTCTCACCTTTTCTTTAATTTTTATTTGTGTTACTACACTATTTTCTTGTCCTAAATTAGCAGATTTATTTATTTTCAATTGCTTACTTCAGACAGCCTAATTTTGGATTTACCTCTCTATTTAATAGTTTTCTTTTTATTCATTTTTTTCCTTCTGCCTTTTGACTTCTATGTCTTTAGGTCTCATGTGTTGCTATCTTTAACAGCTATGTCATTATCTAATAGATTTAGAGTTTAAATAATTTTAATGCAAATAGGAAAACCATACAATTCATTTTATCCTTTCAGTTTAAAAAAAATTTTTAAACTTATGTTTCTACATTATTATGTCAGTCATCAAAAAAGTGCTAGATTCTGTGATCTACTTTTCAGATAGATAATTTCATGCTCTAATATGTTTTATTTCATACTACTACTTTCATGTTTTAAGAATTGTGATTTTCCCAATCGTCCACCAGGTCAATTTAGGACATGCTGATTTAAAAAGGACTATGGCATGTAGAACGTAGCTGGATTATTCAAAGACTCATTTTTCAGATAAATTTAATAGTGTAATAATTATGGAGAAAATGATAAATGTATTCATAATTTTAAACAATAATAAATTGGATGATAACTTTTATAGGCTCAAATGAAATGATAAAGAGAAATCACTGAAAATTACACCAACTGCCATTTTTATGCTGTTTTCGGACAGTATTCATTCTTATTTCTGCTGTGGTAACGAGTTCTTTATTTAAAATTTTAATTATTTTTAATATGAATACAATACAAAAGTGCTTAGTCACCTAGAACTAGAAATGTAAATTGTACATTGTGAGTTCATGCATATAATGTTGTAGTTATTGTTTATTGGTGATATATTTTCTGTTCTTTTGCCAAATCTTATTTATGAAGTTCAAATTTGATAACAAATGGTCAAGTTCGCTTGTTATTCTTCACTGTTGGCCTGAGAGCTGGTAGTCCCTGAAGGTGTTTGAGTTAAATCACAACCAAAGAACTTAAAACATGGTAACTTTCCTTCGCAGCATTCATCCCCTGCTTCATGCTCAGCCTAGATCAAGAGTACAGCTGAAACATTATTTCCTGTACCTTTTTCTAGGAGGCATATGAAATTTATCACTTTCCACCTTACTCCCAATAGACAAGTACACAGATCACCAAACACATTCACATATATTATCGGTGTCAAGGTTGTTGAAGAAACAAGTTTTGATTTGAGGCTGAGAGAGTGAGGTCACAGAGTCACCATGAAGATTCAGGAGAAGGTTTCAAGGAACACTTCTACTTTATTATTGTTAACAATGGATTTATATAGAGATGGTACAGGGCGTGGAGATAGAGGTGTGCTGCTGAGTTGGCCATTATTGATTGGTGTGTTAACATCGTTTCATACTATTGGTCTTGTGATCTGCCTCTGCATAGGGCCTGTTTGCTTGGTACCATTCGTTCTGGCCGAGGGCTGCAACACTGAGCAAGGACGGGATAGGTTTCACTTAGCAGATAAGCCTGGTTTCTACACAAAGGCCAGTGTTCTCGCATCTCTCAGCTTCCCATAGGGTATTATGGGACAGGAGGTACAAGCAGCGTACCTGACTAAGCCAAACAATGGCCCTCTCCTTCACATATGCCTGCTAGTTGTCCGTCTATGCAGAGCACCTAAGGATGGAATAGGTTTTGGGGCCAAAACTAATTTCTCATTTTCAGTGGCAACTAGGTCCAAAGTTGCAGCAGATATAGAGAGGCCGCACAAATCTGGTATTGTTGTCCCATGGAAAAAAAAAGAATCTTTTTCAGAACTTGTCAGTCACACTCTTCAAAGCTATATATACCCCTCTAAAAAAGAAAATTGGCCTATATAATTTTGTGATATTTGCATTCAGAATGCCTAACTTTCTGTAGTTGTGATGTGGTACTTCAACCTAATAAAGGAGCAATAATCTTGGGATGAGGTTTTATTATATGTAATTTATTGTTTTTATATTATTGCAAACATAAAACTTGTAATAATAAAATTTCTTATACATCTCCTCAAAAATGACCAGTTATTTCCTCTTTCCTCATATTTTATTACTCTTTTTACTGGCACATGAATACAGTAAGGTTGTGTGTGATGTCAGAGTAAATGTATGCACTGAAACTTGTATTATCAATACACAATTATCAGAAGTAGAATTAGAAAATTCAGCATTCTTCACAATAATATCATCTTGTTCACAGTATTTTTACTATAACTTAAATATTCTGTATTATGTTTTCTACAACTGTCTTTTGCTATAATAACATATTGGATTTAGTTATTATATCTTCATTGTCTTTAATATCAATATTTCCTTTTATTTCTTGACCTTGATTATTGTCACAGGTCAAGAATTTTATTAGAGAGTATCTTACAATATGGGCACATCTGTTTTTTTCTCCCAGAATACAGTTCAGCTATAGTCTTTTTTTGTGAGAAATAATGCTATTTCTTTTTCCTGGAGTTATATCAGGAGGCATATTGTATTATTCATATTACTTCATGATTTTGTTATGGTCAGAGGCCTCTGGTTTTTCCATGGTGAAGCTAAGAGTTTTCTGTCTGTATTAAGCAAATGACTTTTGTGGAGTTGCTTTCAAACTATCTAAAAATCTTATATCTAATCCATTGGATTAGATATAGTCCATTGGATTCTAACGAATGTCTATTCACTAAATTTTAGCAGCCACTGAGGATTTTCTACTATTACTTTTGTCTTTATTATTTGACATTTTACTGTAAGAATGAAATTTCTTTTTTCCATGTTTATTTATTCATGTATTTACAACTGTATAGTCTGTAAATTTCTATTTTACTCATAGATATTTGATAGCATTATTATTTCTTTAGATGATTGAATTAATCTACTTTCCACCACTGTAAACTACTACTTCATGCTAAGTTCTGTTTTCTTCTGATCTCTGTCTAGTTTTCCCAGCATTTTCTTCACAAATTTACTGTCTTCTATTGTCCATTATTTAATCAATTGCTTTTCCAATCTTATAAATATGACCACACTAACAGTGATCCCTTTGTAAGACCAAAATCAATTTATAAACTATTAACACAATGACACTTCACTTAAAAAAATCCTAAAATCTCCAATTTGGCAATTGTTAAAAATACAAAACATCACTTTAAATTATGTGCCTGGTGCAATGTTTTTTGGCATTAAGTATGCATGTTTGCCCATGCCTCATAAATTCAACTCTATTTCATCTTTTTTATATTGTTGTACATAATATTGATGGTTATTTCATTTTAAAGTTGTCTATTCTTAGTACATACAAGTAAAATTTACTTTTTTATGTTGGCTTATGATCTTGTAACCTTGCTAAATTTACTTGCTTGTTCTGCAATAATTGCCTTGTGGATTCTTTAGAATTTTCTATGTAATCAATCATGCATTCTGAAAATAAAAGTTTTCATCTTCCTTTTCCAATGTTCATACTTTTTATTGTCTTTACTGATTGTATTTCTTAAAGTCTTTGGGAAAACACAAAATAGGTGTTGCTAGATTAGACAATATTTTGTCTCTGATCATAGGGTTTAAATATTCTACTCATTAATTCTGCATTATAATCTACTCCAAGTTACAATGGGGAAAAACATATTTTATGATAATCATTTATTTCCTTGGTTGGGAAATGAATGAAGTACATATGATATGGCCTGCTTCATTTTCACAAGTGTTAAGGCCATTTTCTCAACTCTGAGGGAATAGCTGTTGAAATTCTCTTGATATATTTTTATTCAAATGTTTGATATTTAATGTTGACTGTCAACTGAAATCTCTATAGGTCCTGTTGACAAGAACTTTTCTTGTATTCAGAGCCTCAGAAAACATCAGAGATACAGAGAATTAGATTTCTTACCTATGCCTTCAGCAGACTTACGATTTGTCCAGGTCAGCAAGCTTTATGATTCTGTCCTGGAAGGAAATACTGTACCTTCTGTTTTACTGTACTGCTCATTAAAGTTTATATCCAAGAGATGCAATGGGAAGGAATACAGATTTCACCTCTTTATGAGAAAAGAAAATATATGAAAATTTTAAAGAAATTGTATGAAAATTTTATTACAGAAAGTGCTTAATCTTCTCAAAACTTTGTATACTATGTGATTTTGGTACGGACAGTCAAATTGATGTATTTTGCTTCTATTCCTGCTTTCCTGAAATAGTTTATAACCATCATCTGGTATAATTCTGGAATTAATTGCTTTTTTCCATTGAAAACTCAATTTTTTCCTAGATTCTTTTTAATTTTAAGCCAATCTTAAATTATGTGGTGAAATATAATTGTTCATGTACCATATATGTAAACAGGTAACATTTAAAACTTCCTTTAAAACTTGTAAGTTATAATCATATATAACTTTTTTCTTGTGGATTTTGATGTGATGCTGGCCTTATAAGAGGAATTGCAAATTTTCCCCAACATCTTTATTTTCAGAAAAAAAAAAGGTGTTTACGTCATTCTTTATTTACATATTTGATAAAATTAGCAATGAAATTCCATAGGGACAGAGTATTGTCAAAATATTTTAAAGAATAATTTGATTTTTTTAATGAAGAAAGGACTATCCAGATTTTCATTTCTATCTGATATCAACTTTGATAAGTTGTATTGATATAACTTCTCAAATGTTGACAAAACTATTTACCATTATGATTTACTCTTTTAAATATATGAAAATTTCTTAGCAAATTCTCTCATTTCTTACTATGTATTAAACATTTTATCTTTTTTGATATCTTATTTTGTTTTCTATTATATTTGTTTCTTTATAAATATTTATTTACTTTGGTTTTAATTGAATTATATGGTGAAACACTGGTAATTTATTTTTTAAAAAATTGTTTTTAATATGAATAATCAAAATATTAAAATTTCATTTAGATTACCAAATGCTGTAGTTGTTGCTGTATTTTACTATAATTGCTTTGAAGTATTTTTAGTTTATCTTGTAATTTTTTAAACTAAGGTCATTTAGATTCATCTTATTTAGTTGTAAATATTCAGAGTTTTCACAATGTATAACATTAGTTTATAATTTTATTTCTTTAATGTTATAAACATCAAACCACAGATTTTCAAGTATATGAACCCTTTTAAAATTTTTCTATGTATATTTTGGTGAGAGCATTACATGAAACTGAAAGCACGTATTTTGTAGGATCATAGTATTTTTATAATTTTCAAAGAAGCCATAATGACTAACTATATTTTCAGATTTTTACATTTATGAAGTTTTGTTTTGATATTCTGTATCCTTTACTGTGAAAGGTGTGGTAAAATATTTAGGTATATTTCACATGTTCATTTCCTTTTAATCTTATCACATTTTACATTTTTAAACTTTTAGACATTAACATTCTTTTAAATTCCGTAAATTTTACTGTCATAAAAATTTTGACAATAAGATTAAAATCTGTTGACTGGCTTTCATGTGGTCTCTGGGTGTGCTAGCCACTTGATTTGGCTTCATAGAAAACTATAGGTTTTGCTGCACGAGGAGTAAGGACAAAAGTCTGCTTCTCAAGATAGCCTCACTAACATATGCTAGGTCTATAGCTAAGTTGGTATTAGTTGGACTAATGGTGAATTGTGTGTCTTTTTCACCTTCAATTAAAGTCTTACCAGTTTTAATCTCCTAGGAAGTAAAACCTTTTTTCTTGTGGATTTTTGCTTCTCTGAATGACTTATTTGGATTTGAGTAAGGGCCTGAAAGGTTCAATCATTCTCTTAGTGATCAGTTTTCTTATCAGGTGTGTGATCAAATGAATTGGGAGATAGATGATAGATAGATAGATAGATAGATAGATAGATGATAAATAGATCTCATTTTGCATGGTTAAAATGACAGACTGAATTGATTAGTCTTTCACTTGCTTTCAAACAGATTTCTTCATTTTCAAAATAAAATTAATTTAAGTGAAAGAACATTCTATTACTCCTGGAACATTAAGTTAAATTATAATAAGACCTTGTGATCATAATATGTATGGAGGAAGGCAATAATATTAGTAATTTAAAGAAATTATGTCTGCTTGTTCAGTACTTCTTATTGGTCATATAGTTTATAATATTAGAGAATCTTTTAATTTACCAATCTACCAAAGATTATTATATTATCTTATCCCAAAATAATAACAATAAGAATGAAGTCATATTCAATATAGATAATCATGGGGCTGCGGGGTTTTGCTCATTGATTCCTGTGCCTTCCTTGCAAGTGCAAGGGCATGGGTTTGATCCCAGGTAATGACATACAACAATGCCAGGCATGGTAACTCACATCCACCAGCAATCAGTACCATGTACCATAGTGCTGGGCATGGTGGCTCACGCCTATAATCCCAGCACTCAGGAGGCAGAGGCAGGAGGATTCCTGAGTTCATGGATGAGTTTAGAACCAGTCTGAATTACAAAGCAAGACCCTGTCTCAAAAAACTGAAAAAAAAAAAAAAGATAGATAGATAGATAGATGATAATGATAGATAGATAGATAGATAGATAGATAGATAGATAGATAGATAGATAATCAGGCCAAATATTAACTAAAAAACAATTAAAATCTACTTTAAACAAGTGGCGAGATGACATGAAACGACAAGCCAATGTACAAACACTGTGTCAATGTATCTGATCCTTAAATCTCAAAATCCTACCATACGACAGAAACAGTTAACTTGAATTCACTGAATAGTGAGAAATTTAGTCACATTTTATTGCGATTTCTTCTTTTCGAAAACGTGCATTATCTTCACTGTAATTAAAGAAAAAAAACCTATGAATAAAAACCATGAGTGTTCAGCTTGAAGGCACAGAAAGGAGCCAAGGTCAGCTTCTTTGTGACTCTCCTGACCTAGCGAGATATCCTCTTTGCACTAGACTCATTTGTACCCTGCAGAGGTTATCAAGATGGTGGCAGGAGCTCTCAGCTGGTGCAGTAAGGCAGCCCAACTCCTGACTCAAGGCGCAAAATGAATGAAGTGCCTCTGTCGAGTTCTCCTGTATACTGACATACTTTTCTTTGTGTAGCTACAGAAAACTAGACAATATCTAGGGGTTCCTCTCAGGTTTCTCTGGAATTAGACAAACACACAATGGATGGCAAGTGGGTGAGGTAGAAATATTGCTCACCAGTGACTGCTTGGAGCTAGTCTTACTGGATTCTAATCAACTCTTGCTTTGAATGTGCAGTGATGACAGAATAAAAATTAAATGTACCCATCTGCCTATGCATCTTCACTCATAGTCACTTAGAAAGTGCACCACAGAGAACAGTTATCTTATATGACAAAGAGTGTACTGGGAGAAGCTACATATACCCAACACTGACCACAGAAATGATGGTCATTAGGAGATCTGGGGAAAGGAATGGAAGCTACATTTAAGAAAGCCTATCTCAACAGCAGACAAAAAAGAGAAAAATCATGAAAGGAGATCTACCTTATATGCTTCTAGTCTATTTGACTATATGCTACTTCTGCTATGTACGCGTGGTTATTATTTTAAAACAAGGAATGGTACAGTCTCTCTGACCAACTCAGTGTGTGCCAGCCTGGAGCCAAAATGTTTTATTCATGAATGATGTCCTTTTTTAATAAACTATAAAAATGTAAAACAATAAAAGTGATATATACCTAATAATGAGTGAACCAATAAAGCCACTGGGCAACTTTGCTCTGCAAGTGGAAAAAATTGACTTTGTATAACAAATTGCAGAATTATTAGTCCTGTTTGAATCTCTTTTTATATCACACCATTTACTTTAATTCTTATGAGTTTGGCCATTATCATACATTATCCACTTTCCTTTGTACTTGTTGGGAGAGGAAGTGGTAACTAAAGTGGACTCTTGAATTGTCAAGTCCTTGCAGTAAGTGGAGGGGATGGCCCTGACCAGCTGGCAAAGGAAAGGAGTGGGACGCCTCTGGCTCCAGAAGGCTCTTCTGACACCTTGATTGACAGAAACCTCCAGGTTAGCTCTGGAAAGCTGTTCTTTCTCCTGGCAGGGTGGAAGAGAAACAAACGTTAAAAATAAGCAGGTGCTTGCCTCCTGTGGATTCCAAAAAGTTAATCACCACACCCACCAAAGATATTATTCTGTAATTAAACAAATAAGAATGATCTCAAATTCCTGGAATTTTAAAATTTGTCTAAGAAAGAAAACCTTATACAGACAGTGAAAGCTGCATGAAAAGATTAGCCTCTGTGCAAAGTAGTGTCTGTATTAACAAGAGACGTGAACATTAGGAACAATGTCAAAACTTTGAGGATAGACTATTAGAAATGCATATATGAAATTTTCTAAGTTTCTCTTAAGGAATTAAAATTAGTAAAGTGCAGTAGGCTTACTGCCTTTGCATTACAGGTTTTAAAATTTCTGAGATATGCATCTATCTATATCAAGCAGCACTATCAGTCCAAGCCTCAATTATCCTAGGTGTGAAGTTTTCCAAGGTATCTGTAGGAAGCAACTGTGAACTCACAAGCTTTCATATGAAGGGATCACAAGTAGATAATATTCAAATTATGTGCACACACACAGATACACTCATATAAGTATTCTTGCAATACTTCCAGTAATGCATAGGATGATAATACTGAGAAATAATTACCTGATCTCTATGTAGACTTATAGAGATGGTAGTTATATATAATTAATATTTTCTTCACTACTTAATGACTTCCTTTAGGGAAGACAAAATGTGATTTTTCCACAAAAGTCCCCAGAGTTAAGAACAGTAACTTACATGCACAATGGGTGAAACATACATATATATGTTATATGAATGTATCAAAAAAGATCTGTTTATCAAAACCAGATTTTGAAGAAGATACTGATAAAAATAAAAGTACTGCCAGTATTCTAATCTTTATTAGTGACATTGTTTTTTGCTAGAGTAAGGTATCTAACATACACAACTTAAAGGAGAGAGGGTTTATTTTGGCTAATGATTTTTCTTTTTCTTTTATTTTTTGAGACAGAGGAGTCTCACTTTGTAGTTCAGGCTGGCCCTGAACTCAGCCTTAAACTCACATCACAGCAATCCTCCTGCCTCTGCCTTCCGAGTACTGGGACTACAGGTGTGAGCCACCATGCCCGGTACTGTGGTATGTGGTACTGATTGCTGCTGGGTGTGAGTCTCCATGCCCAGTATTGTTATGTAGTTACTGGGGATTGAACTGGGCCCTTGCGCTTATAAGACAGGCTCTGGAACCACTGAGTTATATCCCCGGCCCCTTGGCTAATGATTTCTGATGTTTCAGACATCACCTGGCTCATCCCAAGGCAGAAATTATATGACAGAAGAAAGCTGTTTATCTCATGAGATCCACGAAGGAGAGAGAAGAAGAAAAAAAAATCCAAGAGGGAGAGAGAGAGACACAGAGACCAGTGCTGGGGTCAGGATAACCTTCAATGTCAGAACCCCTGTGACATACTCCTACTGTGCCTCACCTTCTAATAGATCCAGTGGTTATGAGCTTATCAATGGATAACTTCATCGATGAAGTCAGTGCCCTCAGGATCCAATTCCCTTTCTAGGTCAAACATCTGAACATCGATGCATTGGAGATCTCACCTGCAATACATGAGTGTATGGGAGGCACTTTAGATTTAAACCACAGAATATTTCAATTAAAATATCCACTTACCTTGTAAGTAGGATGAAGTACTTCTCTTGGCTAGAACTGTGAAGAGAGGGTCCGCTAGCTTATTGACACTGATGCTGACTTGCAAATCAACCTCCAGATCACAAGGCCTGTACCTTCTTGAAGTTAAGTAGAGGAAAAATATTTTAATACTCCTAATAGGAAGAATTTCTCAAGTGGTACATGTTCCAGAATCAGAAATGTCCATTTATATGGCATAAATTTAGTAAATGTGGAAGTCACTGCTGAAATAGTTACATAAATGAATAGATATATATGACTATAAATACAATGTTCGGAATCATTCACCAAGTGTCTGGGATTTGTCCTCAGTATGAGAGAGTATATATATCAGGACTTTCCAGATATACGACCCTTTCCTGAATGGACATTGTGGCATTTCTACTGCCTTTATGTGGCAGAGACGCTACTCATCCCCACTACATCTTACCTCTGACTCATATCTTTTGCTTGTCTCTTGCCTTCAGAATATTTTCTCCTAGACCTCAGTTATCTCTTCTTCACCTACTGGGATCTTTGGGTGAAGTGAGAGTGCGCACACACACACACACACACACACACACACACACACACACAATGCAATCTATTATTACTTTTGGTCAGAAATCAAGTAGTGGTAAAGAAGCTCTAGCAAGTAAAACCATGTTGCACAGAAGCCGAAGAGGAACCCCTGTACTCATTTTACTTCATACCAATCATTCTTAAACAGCAGGGCTAGACAAAAATAAACACATTTTCATGTCTGCCTTGACAAAGTATTTAACTTACCTAAAGAGACAGGTTGGAGGATGGCATTGATTTTCATGAGGTGCTAATGGTTTAAAGACTCAGTTGTATATCTTCTGTGGGTTTTCTTCTTGTACCTAATACTTTTGCTCCAACTTTGGCCAAAGCCAGGATATTCTCAGGCAAGACAAGAGCTGAAAACTCTAAGACAGTGACTTCGGCCCCAGATAGACACAGTGTATCAGTTCATACTACCAGCAGCTGAAGAGATTTACATGCAATTTTTGAATGGAGTAGGCTACTGGAAATATCCATATTAATTTTTCATTGTACACTTATCTTCTCATATGCAGAAAATGACTTCAGAAAAATATTTCAAAAGGTACAAATAATCCTATTATATTCTTTAAGGAATATCAAAAAGTATGGATGTTACATTCCATTTCTAAAGTTGCTGGACAGGAGTAAGTATTGGGGAGCTTCCTGTTGTTGAAAGGAGGAAGACATAAATGTTATTTTGTTGCCACAAAAGCAAAAATGCTTTATGGTTTTCAAGTTCCTGAGAGGATCTTGATTAAACCTTGTGAATTACTTTTTATGTATATCCTGTGAAAGGAAGAGAGATAGAGAGTTTAATGTTTTCCCTTTCAGGAAAGTTTGTAGCATTTCGAAGCCTTCAGTGTCTCTAGTTTCAACTAAATCATTAAAGCCATAAAAGAGCGCCTCCTCTCCCACAAACCTTCACACTGGCTCTTTAAATTCCTACTGTCATGTGCAACATGGAAAATTTAAGACATTTTATGTGCTTGGACAATGAGCTTGGATGCAGAGGTTTATAAAGGTAGAAAGGTACATGAATTAATAACCTTATAATTTTCTCGACTTGGTAAGCAAGGAGGAGACTTGTACTGCAGAAACAAAATTCATGACCCAACTTTAAATCCCTGATTCGGAGATACCGCCCTCATACACAGCTAAAGCACAGACCTAACCTGCAGGGGGAAAGGAATGTGTCGGTGTTATTTGTAGATTAATTTCCAAATAAACTTTCAGAAACACCCTAATCTCTTTAAACTGCATTTTTCTCCCAGTTGCTTCATACCAGTGAAGCAAAAGATAAAAACATTAAACATTAAAGGAATACTAAAATGGAGATTTACTTTTAGTTAAAATATTCTCAAAATCTCCAAACAAATATTCTGTTTAGATGATCAGACTCTACTCTTCCCCTGGTTTCCACATCACACACTCATAGAGGAGAGACCATGTCAGATTTCTCGTCTTGTTTCACATTTTTGTAGTATCATGGAACGGTCCATGGAGCTCATTACCACCTTCAATGTTACTCATTACGTCTTCCTGGTGTCTTCTTTATCATAATCAAAAGCTCAACCACCAAATATCCTCTGGCAGCTTACTAGCTGTAGCAACAACAAACACCTGTTTACACTGTAGCCATTGTCCAAATACATCTCATATATTTCTGTTGACATAGATATATATCTGGAAAAAAGAATGTATCCCTTATACTCTTCATACACCAAATCTAAGAAGGGACACAGTGGTGCTTCTTTCAATGAATTCTTTCATAATACTTGCTCTACACACCATTACCATGTTGTCATCAAAGTAACAACCTCATTCTAAACTAAGGAGAGGACAAGAGTCAGCTTAGGTGATCCAAGAAACAAAATGAAAGTGTAACATGCACATACACACAAGCACACAGGCACATTTTTCTTAAGAATGTGGTTTTATTTAAACTCATGTGAAGAAATTGTTTTGAAGACAAAGCATGTTCAATCTATGCTAATATTATCACATTTTCCACCGTGAAAGGTCATAGGATAATTGTGCAAGTTACAAGCACAGAAGAATTACTGGGAAGCCGAATCACTGGATGATGATGATGAAGCCATGGTTTCTATTTGGCCCAGCTGAAGTTATAAAGTGTGAGAAAAAAAGGGGGGGGGGCACATGCGGACATTTTTTAATCATTTAGTTTTACTTTTGTCATTTCATCAAATATAGTAACAGAATTACATTGTTTCATCCATTGTGTTTACTCAGTTCTATACTGAAAATGCACTGGCCTTTTATAATGCATTTATATGTGTTTGCATGTGTGTGTGTGTGTGTGTGTGCGTGTGTGTGTGTGTGTGTGCGTGTGTGTGTGTGTGTGCGTGTGTGTGCACGCACATGCCTGTGATACCAGGAGTGAATCTTGTTTGGTAAAACCTTCAGTTACCCAAAACAAACACAGCAAAGCCTTATTTATATTAAATTAAACTGCAAATAATAGGAAGAAATCATACATAACTGGAAACTTAAGCAAAAATTCAAAGTTCAAAAATTATCAGGCTTATTGCTGTGGAGGAGGAGGAAGACAATGAAAGCTGCATTTCTGTCAGATGATATCTTCTCCTACATAGAATGTGTTATTTTGTTCAACTTATGAAGTAAATCGTGGAGGGATTATCAAATATTACATTTTCCTTCAATCTGTAATACTATAATACTGTTGAAGACTAGGATAGTTTTTTATCCAAATGCCTTAGTCACCACCACATCTGTCCTAGGAGAAAAAATGCCTTTCCTTAAAAAAAAAAATACTTTACTAGAAGAATATATTGGAGCTGGAATTCTACTGGAACCATCTTAGAAAAACATTTCTTTTTTTATTGATTTCTCTGTAGGTAGGAAATCTACCGTTATCTATAAACACTGAAGAAATATTTAGGCACTTCTTTTCAGAGGACCTTAGCAGTATTCATTGACACCAGCCTACTCTTAGCTAGTAAGCAAAGATAGAAGCAATTTTACTGCATAAGAGTAGCCTTCCTTTTGTTCAGTCTTAGATTTAAGAGCTTTCTGTTATTATAGGTAAAGTTGACACTGATTTACCTAAGATTACACATCATATTTCTGTGGCAAGTGTAGGAAAATGTCAGCTTTTTTAATGAAGCCAATTTCTCATGGAAATTTATTTTTGTGCAATTGCATTGGATCTTGTATTTTAATTATATGAATTTGATAAATATTGTCTTCAAAGAAATTTTAAGAATAAGAAAAATTGAATAATGTAAAAAAGCTTAAAAGCAATGAAGATGCAATTGAATTTTATCTCACATCATAAAATAAACATATTCTTACTATGTGTTCATATTTATTCAAAAGAATAACAAAAAAAGAACTAGGAATAAAAGATAGCTCCTTCTTATGGTGTGATTCCAATAAGTAATTGTAAAAGGAAGAAATAATGTATAAAATCACTACTGATAAAAACTTAAACCATATTATCACAGACATATGCTGTTGAAAAATTCTAAAATTAGTAAGAAAAAAACTTTAAAAAGGAAAGGATCTACATGTTCTCAAATTATATTCTCCCATGTGTGAAATACAGAGAAAATAAGCTAATGTTTCCTTAGAGAAATCTAGGAGACATCACTTTAATCAAATGACCAAGTCAATATCACTTGATCATTATGATCATAAATTCCTTGATGCTAAGCATCATGAAGATGAAATAATCTGAGATTTTTGGGAAACTTTTAATCTTATTCCAATAAGCATATAATATTCAGTAAACTCAAATTAAGGGATAATGTTTAAATAATTATTTTGCTGCCTAACAGTCCTCCCCACCCCAGCCATTCTTTTTATAGGATTCAAGAAATTAACACTGACTCAGATTGATGACCTTGAATATGTTATTTTCATAGCGGCTGCTGAGTGACATCATAGGTATTATCTTTAACACTACCTTCTCATAGTCTGTTGTGTTGTGTGGCTGGGTGATCATTTGTTATATAGTCCACTGATGCATAAGTTGTTTTATAGCATTCAAAGCCTTGGAAATAACACACTTGAAGACTGATATCCACTGTAAGAACAGTCTCAAGGAACTTGTCATCAGCTTTAGAAGCAGTTTTCTTTCACTGTTTTGTTTTATTTTGTTTCGAAATCACTTCCAGTAAAATAGATTCTCTGTTTTCAGAGATCATGAAAAGGCTGTTTAGGAAAATGTTGTGGGACAGTTTCCTAGTATAACTCTATCATCTTCAGACATACTACTGTCTTCTAGTCACAAAAATACATAGAAAAATAATTCATGTGGCCATAAATCGGTGGATTGAAAGGTAATAAATGATACAGACTGTGCAATTAGCCAGAGAAGTTCAGGAACACCTGAGAGTTTTGATAGTTTTAATGTTAAAATAACATTGGTTTTCCTTTATCTTTTCTAGAATATTATGAGGACAGAGTAGAAATTAAGTAAGGATTAATATACTACAGAATCATTTGATTAAAGCTCCCATATAATCAATATCATACTTATTTGATATAAAAGTTTGTCATAAGCTGCCATTACTAAATATGACAGCTTTTTAGTGATGGTGAAAGTTCTAGCTTTCTGGTAAAAAAAAAAAAAATCTTCAACTAATCCACAACTAAACATTTTCTAATGTACTAATTAATTGATGCCACAGCTATAGACACCCGAAGGATATTTTATGTCAACAAGTTATCTTTCTTGTGTAGGCTTAGGAAAATCTCTAATAATTGTGCTTGTTTTTTCTTGAGTCCAATTTTCAACTGTGGAGAACAACCCAGTGTCAGAAATTGTCAGAGGGCCACACAGAAGTGGAGAAGAAAATCCTCAAACTCATATGGAAACAGAGAGGACCAAGAATACAGGAGCCATCCTCCATAACAAGAACAAAGCATCACAATTTCAGACCTGATTTTATACTCTAAAGCTACACATCTAAAGACAAAATGGTACTGGTACAAAAACGGACACATGGAATTAAAAACAAACAAACAAACAAACAAAAAAAAAAAAACCAAAATACAGGCTGGAGAATACAAAAGAATCCCAGGTATGATCAACTATTTTATCTCTGACATTTTACCAAAAACACAGTCTGGAAGAATGATAGCCTCTTTAATAAATAGTGTTTGAAAAATTAACTCTCCCCAAACAAGATTCAATGTGATGCATTTCTCTCATTAAAAAACCCACTAAAATCAAAGTATTAAAATTAAATTAATCAAAGAATTAAATATTAACCCTCCAACAGTTGACCCTGACCATCACTTGAGTAGTGTGTTTGTTTAGGAACTAGCCCAGGTGTGTCTCAGGCAGGTATCACTTCAACTAGTTGATTTTAGCATTGAATAAATTTGGTAAAATCACAGTTTTATATTTCTTCTTATATCAGCTTTTAAAAGTTAACAAAAATGCAACTTTTGTTCATCCTGTATTTAATTAACTAGACTCATAACTGAAACACAATCTGGTGGAAGCTAATAGAAGTAAGAATTTCTGAAGTTACAGGCATAGGCAAAGATTTTCTAAATGGAACCACAACTACACAAAAAGTAACATATAATGAATGGACAGAATTATATTAAATTAAAAAGCTTCTCAACAGCAAAGTAAACAGTCAACAAAGTTAAAAGAAATCCTGCAGAATGGGAAAAATGTTTTTTTCACCAGATATTCTTAGACAAAGGTCTGATATCTGGAACATAGAAAGAACTCATACGATTTACTCTCTAAATAAAAGACTCAATCAAAAGTGAGCAAATGAAATGAATAGGCACTTCACAGCTGTGCAAATGACAGATAAATACAGATAGGAATTCTCAACATCATCAGCCCTTAGAAAAATGTAAATCAAGACAACTCTGAGATTCCATCTCACCACAGAAAGAATGACCGTAATCAAGAAATCAAATTATAAAAAATCTTGATGAGGCTTCAGGTAAAAAATGCCCTACCTTGCTGGAAGAAGGTGAACAAGGACAATCATGATGGAAATCTCTATGGAGATATCTCAAAACAGTAAAATGAAAATTCCTACTTGACTCACTTATTCTTTTTGTAGGCATCTTCCAAAAAGAGTTAAAGATATTTTATTACAATGACATATGCATACTCGTTTATATCGGCACAATTTACAATAGCTAAAATTTAGAGAAAGCCTGTGTGTCCCATTAATAGATGAGTCAATAAAGGAAATATGGTATTTACACAAAATGGGGTATTACTCTGCCAAAAAGAAAGATAAATTTGAATTATTTTACAAAGGAATTTATACCCTTTGAAGCCATCAGTAAGACACACAAATTTAAATATTACATAGTTTCTGTTATATGAGAAATACCAATTACAAATTTATCTGTAACTTTATAATCATGTATAATTATAAATGGAAAACAAATAAAGTACAAATAATTGGAAGTGAATAACTAATCAAGTGGTGAATAGTAAAGGGAGGAAAAGGGGACAAAAAAAGGAACTAAGATTTATTATGTACATATTTTACTCCACAGAAGGAATGCTAACATTTTGTGCTATAAACACATACTAGTAAAAACCTTAAATAAAATAAAATTAATGTCAGATGGTACTATACACACACCAAAAAAATAAATTGGCCGATGGGAATGGTGAGGAAAAGCTACTAGAGAAGGACAGGGGGAAAGTGGACCTTAATTTAGAGACAAAGTAAGGTATAAGGAAATGTTAGGTACATAAGAAATATGGATTTAATGAGGAAAGTAGTGCCTTCTTTCATATCAGCAAACCAAGGCCAAGGATTTAGCTCAGTGGATTCAGCACCTGCCTTGCAAGTACAAAGTCCTGAGTTCAATCTTTAGTACAATAAATAAATAAATCAGCAAATTATGAAAGGCAAATGTCAAATTGAAATTCTTCTTCAGAGTGTCATTTTACCTTTTATAAATTTCACTCATGTTTAAACTACTTTTATCTTCATTTTAAATCATATGGGAAATGATTAACTGTTAAATAAAATGCTCCTCAAAATGGCATGGAATTTCCCTTCACTAGCATCTTTAAAGGAGCGTTGTTGAAACTGGTTGGGCTTTATGAAGAAACACGAACATAGGTTAGGATAGTAAAAAGAAGACACACAGAAAACAGACATTTTCCATTAATCCAGAGGAGGATTCGGTAAAGGAGCTCCCACGAGACCTGCCCACAATCAGTTTAAAGTTGAACCTGTTCACCTCTTCTGTCAGGCCTCTGACATAAAGGTCAGGAACCTTGAATACAGTCTGAAAATCGATATTTTACCCTATCCCCACACTGCAAGTGAAGAAATCAAAAACTGTTCTCTGTGGATTAATACCAAGCTCTCAGGACAAATAAAATTCAAGGGAAATCTCACTCAGTTAATTAGGTAATCAAGAGCAAAATTTTCCCTGAGAACAAACAAGTCCATGGGAAAATGTAAAATCTCTAGTCTAGTAAGCTGTGTGTTCTAGGGACTCACAATTTACCTGTTGTGATGGGTTGTATCTAAAATGTCTCTAAATCTCATGCATTCCAGCGTTGGATGGTTGGTGTTTGACTGAAATCACTAGAACTCATCCACTAAGGAGATGACAATGTCAGGCATTGTTGAGACATGATAGAAACCGAGAGGGCGGGGCTTACTGGGAGGAGCTGGGTGGAGTGGGCGTGGCCTAGGACATTGTATATGGACCTTGGGTCTTTGCTCTCTACGCTTTGCTGTCACTTCTTTCTGGCCAATATACAATGAATGGCTATCCTCTCTGTGCCTTTCCATCAGGATGCTTCTCCTTTGCCTTTGCCAAAAAGCAGTGGGGAGAGCTGATCGTGCACAGAAACCTCTGATATTGTAAGTCAAAAAAAATTTTTTTTAAATTTACTCACTTGTGTGTGTCAGAAATTTTCCCCAGGAAAATAAAAATGAGTAATACAAACTTTTTTTTTTTTTTTTTTGAGACAAGTTATCACTATGTAGCCCCAGGCTAGCCTTGTACTCACGGTATCTGCCTCCTGAGTACTGGGATTACAGATGTGAACCAGCACATCCAGCATTATGGTGTGTGGTGCTAATTGCTGGTGTCCATGAGTTTCCACGCCTGGTAAGTTGTATGTTGTTACTGGGGATAGAACTCAGGCCCTCGTGGATGCAAGGCAGGTGCCAAAAATCAGAACTAAATGCCTGGCCGCAAACTCCCCTTTTTTAAAGTAAAAACATTTTAAGCCAGAATATGCAAAAGTAGACTATCAAGGGTATAAATCCCAAAAGAAACCTGCACTATATGTAAATACTCAGGAAACAAAAGTGGGTAAAACAGGACATGATTTTTTTTTTTTTTTTTTTTTTTACAGGATCTCACCTTATAGTTCAGGCTGTCCCTGAGCTCAGCCTCAAACTCACAACAATCCTTCTGTCTCCTGAGTTTTAGGATTACAGGCATGAGCCACCATGCCTGACACTGTGGTATGTGGTACTGATTGCTGGAGGGTGTGAGTTGCCTTGCCTGGTATTGTTGTATATGTTTACGATGGATCGAACCGAGGCCCTTGTGCTTGCAGGACAGGTGCTGGAACCACTGAGGTAAATCCCTGGCCCAGGACATAATTCTTAATCAAACAAACAAATATAAAGTGAAACTAATGAAGACCCCCTGTTTAGTGGTGATTCAGAGACAGGGGTAGGCACCACTTCCATGTAAGAGCCAATTTGCAGTCAAAAGTTATTGTTCTTACTGTGGCATCAATATCAGCACTGAAATAAAGTGAAAGACAAAATTAAGTTGGAGACAAAGCACAAAAGCTGACTACTCATAAACTTACAGCCTAGGAATCTTGTCTTCAATCTCTTTAGTTTTATAGGTTTTCAAAGTGTCAGAAAGGTGAATATATATTTTTGAGCAAATATTATATAGAAAAATAAGACAACATTGAGTCAGTCTCTGGCAAATGTTCAGTTGCAGTAGGAGTTGTGGAAGTAGTGTTATTTCTAATTGATCTTCAGGATAATTTGTTAGTTCTTGGTTAGAAGAGAGCAATAAGTATCTTGCTAAAATACCAATTTCAGGAAGGATTGCACAACGTTAAGAAAAGAGGATTGTTCATGGTCAAGCATTACCAGGACCAGGGAGGCATCATGGGGTACCTGTTTTCCCTGTCACAATGTTGTTTGTGGAGTAGTATCTACTGTATCAGGTCCTTCCTCAGTCCCTAATGTTGTAATATTAAATGTAGCTAACTGAAGAATTAGACATTACCCATACTTGCTCTTCTATTGTGGAATTATAACATAGTACCTATGGCTATATTCTTTTTTTCCATCTATAATATCTTGTCAGGTACTCTCTAAATTAAATCTTCTTTTGCATAGATTTTATATGTAAAGAATGCTATGATCTTGTTTACAGGATATCTCATGCGATCTTTCTTATAATAAAGGAGTTTGTGCAGAAGATTCAGGGAGAAATATTACTGAGTTTCACTAACTATACCTATTTTTCTGGAATACTTTTCAACCCACTTCTAATTAAAGCCAATTTGAGCATAAATAAAAGAATAAATGTTGCTAATATGCTCAGTAAATACTCTATTTTAAAATGAGGCACTCTGTATTATATGTTTCTTGGACAGCATATGGGTTTCCAGAATGACAAAGTCCTCAAATATCTTAACATGACATATTCATAATATTGCTTTGCATTTATTGTATGTTTATAAATCTTGTTTTCTTTAGTTTTAAATTTTTTTAAATAAATAGAGACTTGCTTAAACTATTTTTTCTCACAATGCTTAACATATTTCCACCAATGTATAGTACAGAACAGAATATAGAGAAATGCAATATTATTTCAATTACTTTTTTCTGTATTTTCTTGATAGAACAACTGCCTTTTCAGCCTTATTCAACCTTATAAAACAGATGACTACTGTTAAGTTTATTTTATTTCTTTAAAATATTCAACTGCATCACTATTTTTGCCTTTAAATTTGAACTGTGTGGGAATTAAATTTCTGCAGCCAAGATTGAAACAGTAACTAATTAAGTATAAAGATTCTATTGATATTAGACAAATCAAAATCATTATATTTTCAGACAATGTGTTCTGTCTTCCACAGTGGCCTGTTCTCAATCTGTAGACTCTATTAGCTAACAAATAGATCCTGCTACATGGTATAATGGAAAAACTGACTTAAAGAAATAGTTCTGCCTCTATATTGCAGATAAAAGAACTCCTTTGGGTGTCTTGACACAAAGTTTAGGAGAAACTCTGCCAAATGGCATATTTTTCAGAAAGGTAAGTGAATATCCAACCCCCCCCCCCAAGGTCAGTAGCAGTTGTGCCAACACAGAGAGACCCTTAAACCAAAAACTAAAAATATTGACTCTCTATAGGTTGAGAGTAATTGTTAAGACCAAAGTTACTTGTGAATGGCTTGCAAAGTATCAAACCACACTCTTAGTCACCCCTGGGATTATTATAAAACATGCGTTAGTCTTAATCTCACCCTGCTGATGCCTATAGGCCTAGAAGCTAGCCAACCTTGTGAACAAGTGATCTCCGAAACCTACACAAATAGAGAGCACTCCAGTAACCTGCCACTCTTAAGACTCTGAGGGGGTGTGGTTCACTGATAGAAGTAGGTTTCTTCAAGACAGACATCAAAAGGCAGGTTTTGAAGTTGTTGATTCACAGTAGTTCAATGAAACAAAATTTCTCACCCCAGGGACCTCTAGCGAAAAGGTAGAGATAGTAGCTTTTACCTGAGCATTGATGTTACAAAAAGATAAGATTTTATCTATACAGATTGCAAATATGCCTTTCAGGTGCTACATACCTATGCAGCAATCTGCAAAGAATAAGTTTGCTGACTAATAAGTAGTCATCTGTAAAACACAAGCAAGAAATTCTGTACCTCTTTGTAGTAGTCTATCTTCCCAAGCAGCTGACTGTCATCCATTGGAAGGGAACCCTTGGGAAATCAAAAGGGTGATAGAGAGGCAAGAACAGCAGTTCTCAAGCATCTCAAAACATTAGGTTTATTCACAATGCCTGTGCAATCAGCCTGGTCCTTCTTGAAGGGACTCAGGTGCTATAAATCCTACATGGGAAACAGTCACTGGAATTTTTACAGGACTAAGAGGAATGCTGTTACTGAGAACTTCAGGAAGACCTGAGAGGCTCCTCTTCCAGAAGCAGTACTCGGCAATGATCTGAGAGTAGGTAAGTAGGGTCCCTCATGATCTTAATTCACCACAGCTTATATAGGCAGCAAATGAGCCTCTCCTGTTTAAATTAGATACACGGTGCTAGAAGTCTTCCTAAGGTTCTGGCTGTCAGGCTCTTGATGATTAATCTAACCTCTTTCTTTGCTAAGAAGCATCAAAATCTGACCTGATCCTCATGTTTGAGTTATATAGCTCTATAACAATAAAATTATTTTCTTTTTCCCATTGAAAAGAAAGCTCAATAGTCACTAATTATTTTCTCATTCTCTTAACAGTCTTATCACAACCCAGGCAGAGAGTCGTAACACTCCAAAGGAGTTGAAGAACATACAGTGTTCAGTAGGGTCTACAACTCCTTACAACCTAGAATAAACTTTAGAAGACAGAGTCCTCCAAACTCTCAGCATTCCCTATAGAATTAAGTTGCTATGTATTTCTCATTGGGATATGAGACAGGAAGGTGGGACACAGCTAAAACTGGTTGGGAAAGGAGGCATGAGAAGATCCAAAATGCACGTGCAGAACAGTTCCCAAAGCCGCTCTCACAGACTTCTCAGGATAGGGTGAGCAGTTTTTCCATAGAACAGCCTGGACCTGCTATGCATTGAAGGAGTGGGTAATACAAAAAGAACAGTCTACATTGAGTGATCGCTCCTGTGTTCTCTCTTGTATAGTGGTTCACTACCATGCTGTAGGTTATGCTTCATTTCCTACTTTTATTTAATCCAAATGTTCTCTACAGAACCAGCTTCTTTTCCCTACCTTTAAAGAAACTTTGGTACTTTAATAAAATTGTTATATTATTTTTTGGCATATATCTCTAACTTTTATCTTCTAGTATTTCATACTTTCATGTAAAGTTTTTTTTTCTCTTTTAGAACATGGATGCTACTTGGAGAAGTAGTAGTTTAAGACAAAATATAATGCACTAAACAAGGGACACACTCCAGCTACATGGGTTTAAAATTTTTGCTGTCCTTTCTTTGTGGTGGTAAAAAGTTCTTAATGTCTCCCTCAGTTCTCTTTTGCAAAGGAGGCATCCTATTATTTTTCTGTTCAACAGAATAATTATAGTAATTATAATTTGTATAATTTATTAGAAAATACATCTTGGTTACTTTTTGCATTGATGAGATAAAATATCCAACATTCAAATTTAAAAGAGGAAAAGGTTTATTTCGACTCATAATTTGTAAATATTTCAGTCAAAAAAATGGCTGGCTTCAAGGCAGAATGGCATCATAGAGGGGAATTTAAAGGAGAAAAAATTCATGGCTGGCAGGAGACAACAATGCAGCAAAGTAACATGCACACGCAAGGTAGAGCACCCTTTAATCCTAGCATTAAACTGCAGATTAATAGCAGGGTGACATCCTTAATCTCAGTATTATACGCTATAGATCTAGTCACCTGCAAAAAAATCCCACTGCATGACCAATCAGAAATGCACACATCGCCCTGCTCAATGAGCTACCCGGTCAGCAGCACCATTGATTATATCATATCCATCAAGAATTCTCATCTCTCTTGCTAGATTTTTCTTTTACATTTTCTAAAAATTTGTCAGACTAATTTATATGCAGTGCTTCTTCTTTGCTTTTTATTTATTTATTTTCACCAAATTTTTATCCTTAGGGGAAATGTATATTTAATTTGACTTTGAGGTGAATAAAATAACATCCTACTCAGAGACCTGTGACTGCTCTCTGGCAACAGGACACATTCCAAACTTTTCAATTCTATTTTATGATCACCAGTCTTCAATTTGCCCTTCAAATACTTTGGCAATAATGTGAAATCTATATTTTCTCACTTAAACTCACAAATTTTGTTGCAACAATCTGGTTATGGGTACATAACATACTCCATTTTGTGCTTTGTCTTATTCTCATGTTTTGAGTTTCCGTATTTAATTCTACTATCTTTCTAAATGAACAATATTCATATTATATCATTTTGCATGGCAACATACCTAGCAAAATCATTTGTTTTTAATAATTCTTTAGCAGTTAAAATACATATATCATGTTGCACACAGAAGGCTGAGGCAGGAGTATCACTGTGGGTTCAAGGCCAGTATGGGATACATAATGAGAGACTGTCTTCAAAGAAACAAACAAAACTATGTATCATATATAACATTAACTGGATAAGTGAACAGGTAATAAATAAAATAAAATATTCAAGTTTTTCCACAAAGTTCTGAAATCAGTTTTTTGAAGTCTCTCATCTCACGTGCTCACATGATTTGCAATTAAGAGCTCATTCACTGAAATTTGTCACATCCTCTTTTTGTTAGCAGCGATTTAGCACAGCAATTTTAGCAAGTGCTGAAATGCCCATAAGGGATAGGGGATTCAAGAGAACATTGTTGACTTTAAAAAAACTGCTAAGATATAAGGAAAGATGTTTCTTTTCTTTTTTTTTTTTAAATCTTTATTGGTACATTACATATACACCTCATGATTACACTCCATAATGGGGATTTGTACCAGTATAAGACACAACTTAATTCTCATTTTTTCCCATAGCCCTACCCACCCTACCACCCTCCCATATACATAAAATGTGTTTCCTTATTTTTTTTGTTACAATCTCAACATTTTCCCCTTTCACCCTATTTTACATTGAGCATTTTCTATTTCACAATATATAACTTACAGTGCTAGGACTCACTTACATCTTTATTTTCTCATACCAGAGAAAAGATGTGATATGTACCTATCTGTGCCCTATTTATATTTCAACTCTTTACAATCACACTGATTCAAGCTAAGCTATATCAATCACTCCTCTGATCATGTACCTACCTGAACATGGACTAGCTTGGCCAGTAGAATCACCTGCGACCCCAGGCCTGAGTTCTTGTGGTGATACATCTTCTATATTTATTTTTCTTAAGTTTACACTAAATGCCATAACTGTAAAAGACAATAATTCTTTTAACTTAAACCAGCCCTTAGAATGTTTATATGAAAAATGTGATTCTCACTTTACAGGTCTGCTGGAAGTTATTTATTTGAATATGTAAACTTCAGTGGTTGATTGAGACTGTAATGCTATAGTCCTAAGAGTTGTACTTCCTATTCTGGGTCAGGTCTATTGTTTGTTCTAACTTGTCATTCTGTCTGACCTTCCATGTAGAATTTTATACATCACTGAGACAAAATTCACCTGAAGCAAGTGAAAGAGTAAAATTCAGCTGGAGGATGAACTCACGCTAAGAATTTTCTAGCAGTTCAGAAAACTTTAGAAGAGAGACCAAATTTATAGTGCATGTTTTACGTCTCTGATGTATGCATATCTTTTTTAGTGTTATTTTTCATAATAATTTTCAACTCTAGGTTACCAGAAGGAACCAACATACTACCTCATCGTTTCACAAGCAACTAATGTAAACTCACTGAAAACCCATACAAGGAAGGCACTTCCGCATTTCCACTATAGCGAAAGTGGTTTAATACAATCTGAAGACAATTGTGAATAATCTCTCTTTCTCTGAATCAATCATGCAACTGTTTCTCTCTATTAGTGCGTGTAATTGAGAGTGGAATATATATGCAAAAGCGACTATTTCAACACTGAAATTCAGATTTTTCTCTACTTGTACTGTTTGGAGAATAAAGTAAAATAACCCCCCATAGTCATTCACACACTCACAATAAAGAATAGTCAAATTTCAATTAGACTTATTGACCTACCCTTCCAAAAATTTTCAATTAACAAAGCATTGACTCACTACTTCTAACAACTCATTGAGAAATTAGAAGTAACCTCCATATATCATTAGAATAGAATGAAAAAAAATCAGTGTCTTATAAGAATATAAACGTTGGGCAAGAAATATTTTTCACACTCTTTCAAATATGAGACCTGTTTGTCCTTGGATCTTCAGGTTATGGAACATCAGTGTTTCCATTTTAACTCATTAAAACTCATTTAATACCTTTTCATTTAAGGGCAGCGAATGTAAAAATAGCAAAAAATACTAATAATACATGCGAATGATTATGATTTAATCAAGATAATGATGCTTTTAAAAAAAGAATCTTCTGTCCCCTTAAAATTCAGAGATGTATTTATGCTTTCTTGATTAAACTGGCAAGTTTCACAGAGCTTTAAAAATTTAAAAATGAAAGAGGCAAAACAGGAGAGGGAAAAAAAAGCAACAGCTCAAGAATGATTTTGCATAACTTCACACAACAAGCAGGTGTTTGTAAGATCAATTTACAACAGGGACCGCAGTACCCACCTAGCTTGGCTGACTTCCAACCAATTTCCAATTAAAACTTACCTCATCATAAATAAGAGATAAAAGCTCACTAACCAGCACAGTAAATAATAGATCTTAAAATAATGTACTTGTGGCTATGTTTAGAGACAGCAAATGAATTCCCTTTAGGTATGAAAATGTTAGAAGGAAACTGGAGGTCAGCATCCCCAGGAAACCAATAAAATGTCTTTCCAGCTCTGAGTCTGATACTGTACAATGTAAACTGCTGAATCACTAAGAAGTTTACAATGTGGGCTGTGCCTTGGCAGACACTGCAGGGAGGCATCCAGTTTTTAGCCCACCTGAAAAACTCACTAAATGTAATTACCTGGCGGTAAACATATTTGTAACAGGCAATCTGAAGCAGATCAGTCAAAATGGGCAGAAGTCCTGGCCCTATTGATTGCCTTGGATCAAGGAGTCCTTCTATTTTTCTTCCCTTATTCAAAATTGGGTTTCCTATTATTCTTGTGGAAAATTTCAAAGAATGCTCTTAATAACAAAGACCTAAAAGAGAAATATAAGGGAAATAACTATTTGAAGTTTAGACAAACATTAACATTGTAAAGACCAAAAGGAAAAGAAAATTGTAAAATTCTGACATTTCCTCTTCTGTTTTTGAATATTGTGCCCCTGTAAATGATATGTTGAACATCCTAATCCCAATACCAGAGAATGTGACTTATTTGAAAGTAAGATTATTGCAGAAATAATCTCATTAAGAGACCTATAAAGAGGTCCTTCATCTGATTGATGTCTTTGTAAGAAGAGGGAGATCAAGACAAGGAAATAAACAGAAGAAATGGCCATAGGAAGATGGTAGAGATGGTTATAGTCATTTTCCATATGTAAGGAATGCCTCAGCCTATGAGAGGCTGGAAAAGTAAAGAAAGGTCTTCCATTAACATCTTTAAAAAGATTTAGGTTGTGAAAATGACCTTGATTTCAGATCTCCATCCTCCAGTGCTATGAAAAATGAATTTACATTATTCAAGATCCATATAATTTGGTATATGCCATTACTGGAAAATTAATCCAACTCTCCATAAAAATGTGTGGAACTTAGAAAGACTGGTATTATGACTCATCCTTGACTACAGCTTTGGAGTAGCAGCTCCAGAGATATGGAAGAACAGATCATGATTCAGCAGCAAAGAGTTGTTCTTTCTTCTTTTCTAAGATGACTTGGCAACTGAAGGTAAAGATAGCAAAACCTTTGCATCAGCACAGGTGCTATCTTGAACTTATAAACCCTTTTTAATGCTCTTTTGTTAACAAAGACTTTCATTAAGTCAAGGAAGTTTAAATGTCACATGCATATTACACAAGGACCAGGAGAGATTATGAAGCAAATCAAGGGCAGTGAGAAAATTCCACCATGAATGCTAGACCAGAAGAGACAATTGAAGAGAGAATGTAGTGAGAGATGGCATGACACCACTGCAAACAGAAGTTTTGCCTAGCAGTAATGGAAGCTATGAAAGAAGACCAAAAGGAGAGAAATGTCCTACTGTCTTGGCCACTCCTCCCTTCTTCTCAATGGCTCTCCCATCTCTCCAGCTACCCATGGAAACATTTTAGGACTTTATCTAAGATTTTTCATTTTAGGACTTTTTCACCTTTCATAATTACACAAGTCATTATTTCATGTGACTCATTTATTATTGAGTCATTCTGCTTCTGCAGAGATGCCTGACAGATGTAGAAGTTAATCAGTGTGTCTAAGAAACTGAAGGAAGGCCTGTGGCTTAAGTTCTGTGATTGCGGGAGACAGAGGCCCAAATGAAAGTGGAACATAAGCAGGATCGAATCAGGGAGTATATATGGACTGCAGCTTGTAGTTTAGATTTTAGTCAATGTACATGGGATATCATGTGATAATTCAAACAAGAGACACAGACTATCTTTTAGACAATATTTGGGAATGACTCATTAAGAAAAATAGAACTAGATAGAGATAACTATTAAAGCAAACACACCAAAGCAGGGCACACTGAAATTTCCAAAGGGGAATATAATGAGGAATAGAATCTGAGATGAGATCATGGAGACAAATAAATAGAGTTGCAATGCATTTTCTCAGGGAAATTATAAAAATCTGATATGTTCAAATGAATTTTATATAGTCATCATCATACAGACAGCAATTTTAGATTTTGGCATAGATTCAGGATTGTAACTTTTCACAAATTCTGAAATGTGTGTCATCAATAAAGATGATGTCATTTCCCTAGTTGATGTGGACTATTTGAGAAAATCATTAATGTTATTATATGCTTTTCCTAGATCAATCAACCATTTGACTGTATTTAGTTTTCAAATGGTAGTCTTTTAATAAATGTTTTCTGGGTTGTATATAATTAATTTCTCAAATATATGCTTATGTAGACATTCATGCCTACAGGTGCTTACAATTAAAAATATCATCAATGCATCTCACACAGGACTATTCAAATAGTCATGTTCTATATAACTGTAGAGTAAAACCTGGAGCCAGATACATATTATATCAGACTTCTTTTAGCTGTATTTAACAGGTTAGGAATCATGTAGGCTTGAATATCAATACTAAGTAGTACAGAAGCAGATACCTGCTAAAAGTGATAAATGCCTTTATGGTACCCTATCCTCCTTCCACATGCGTTTTTATCCCTACTTACTCTTATTCTCAACGTTTTGCATCTTTTTCTATCTCAAAATTAACTCTAAGCTCCATGGTCAAAGCCAGTATGCAGTCTTTTTCTCACTACATATTTACTGTATATTTTATAATCCATATGCTTTAACTTCTTGAAAAAATGGAAGAATTAGAATATCCAAAATAGAACAAACAACTCCATGTGATATCAAACTTCCAAGTAAAAAATATCTTCCAGAAGATGAAATGTAAATATTTTGAGGGTGATTAGTTGTTACGTATCTTTCACTGTAATTTTTAAAATTTAGATTTTTTTTTCAGGGTTTTTTTTTTTTTTTTTTTTTTTTTTTTTTTTTTTTTTTTTTTTTTTTTTTTTTTTTTTTTTTTTTTGAGACAGGGTCTCGCTTTGTAGTTCAGGCTGGCCCTGAGCTCAGCCTCCAACTCACATCACAGCAATCCTCCTGCCTCTGCCTCCAGAGTGCTGGGATTACAGGTGTGAGCCACCACGCCCGGCACTGTGGTATGTGGTACTGGTTGCTGCTGGGCGTGAGTCTCCATGCCCAGTATCATATGTAGTTACTGGGGATCGAACCCAGGTCCTTGCGCTTGCAAGACAGGCGCCAGAACTACTGAGCTAAATCCCGGCCCCAAAATTTAGATATTTATTTTTTTAATCATACAAATATAGGGGTAAGAGATGTAACTGCTTAATCCACCAGATATCTGTAATATAAATTCATGTTCTTTCTAATTGAAGAATAAATTCTAGAAACAGTGAAAGTTAAGAGTAGGAAAGTTTACAGTGAGAAAGAAAATTATATTTAAAGAGAGAGGAAAGTACCAGAAATTCATTTTTCAGAAGTGTTTGATTTGGCAAAACCGTGAGGTGGGCACTAGGTGGAACAAAACCATAACCAAGCAATAGTAAGTACTACAAATACAATCACTCAAATAATCATAATTAAATGAGGATCAAGTGGGAAAACAAATCTATACAAGCAAGTTTCCATTTAGAATATCAATCACTGCTACCTTATCTCTAGGCAAGATGGTACCTCTTTTCTTTTTATAAAACAATAGAGTGAATGTGCCTTAATTGTTGCCCTGTTGGCTCCTCCTCGCTGTGTTGGCTCCCAGAGGACTGGCATCATGAGGGCAGACCATCTAACCGCCTACAGAATAACCTAATTAACTTACTTTCCTACATAATACCTCCTATATGCCTGGCGAATTGGAGTCAGTATATTAGAGATACATTCAAACCTGTGTTTATTATGGTACAGTGTACAATAAAATAACCAAGATATGGAGCAAGACTGTATATCCATGAAGAAAATAATAGATAAAGAAAATGTAATATTACTTACATGGAATGCTATTACTCGGCCATGAAAAGAATGAATGAATATTGTTATGTTGAGTGAAGTAAATCAGATTCTGAAAGTCAAATATCATGTTTTCCCTAATATATTAAATCTAAAAAATAACAAGAAAGTAGAAGAAAGTCTATTATTAAGAAGAAGAAGAAAAGGAAAAGTTTTTTAAAGTGTGGAACAGGGTACACATATCTGATTGAAACACATTATCCTATTGACCACCCTAACAATATAAACCTAGTAGATCAGAGAGAGAGGTTAACAACATATATTATTTGTATCTAGAAGTCTACTAAAGTGAAACTCATTTATCTACATAGCCAATACTCATTAACAGAAGTGTGGGAAAATTAAGCAAATAAATAGCTCAGTCTGGGTAAAAATTTAATCTCATGACTTATAAGAAATATTTTCAGGAGGTTGAACTCATTTAATTTCTAAAGCAGTCCTACTAGATACATACTACCCTCCCATTTTAACTCACAGAAAATAGATTAAAATGTCTAAGGAGCATTTTCAATATGAAACAGTAAGTAAAGTGCACACCAGTGCACAAATTCACATGTCATAGCTGTCTCAAATACTCTCATGTGAGGATAGATTTGGATGTAAATCACACTAGTTAAAGTAATGTAATGTGTGTATGGAGAAATAATTTGTTGCGAAGTTATATAAGAAAATTTCTCTTCATATGTTACCTACTTAATGGAAATGAAAAACATCCAGGGCTACAATTCCAATGAAAAGTTAACACTAGCATTTTGCACAAAACATTTAACAAGTGAAACTTCAGAATTCCTGGGAATGGAGTGACCTTTAAGAATTTTGACTTAAAATCTCTTTGTATTGATTGCCATTTTAGTTTCAGTCCCTTTTAAAATTTACTGTCTGGCTATGTATTTTCTATTCTAACTGTTCATAGCATTTTTTTTTCTTTTTCTTGATTTTTTTTTCCTCCTGGAATCAACTAGGCATTTTCATTATTCAGGATTATCTCTAGGATTGATTTTTTATTTACACCTATTTTTATTGTTTAAAATGGTTAATGTGTACTTTACACTTTTTAAATTAATGTAAGATTACCTGAAAATAATGTAATATTGCTTCTCATGTAATGTAAGCAATTTTCAACAGAACATTGAAAATTACTCTCATATCTGGACTCTTGTCATGTATTTTGCTTTTTCATATGCTGTAAATGCTAACCACTAATGAGTTTTGCTTTAGACAGTTATATTTGGGCTTGTTTATGGAAGAAAATGAATTTTGTTTTACTGACTTAATTGATTTCTAATATGCCTGTTTCTTAAGCTTCATACCTTAGTTACTTTCCTTGTTGCTGAGACATAATACTTGCTGCTGCACAACTCGAGAAAGAAAAAGATGACTTTGACTTCCAGTTTCAGTGGTGTGCACCCATGCCTGATCCTCCTGTTGTGAAGAGAGACATCACGGTGGAAGAGCCTGCTCTCATCATGGTGATCAGAAGCAAAGAGCAGATGGGGGAGCCTAGGAGAGCCATGTCCACTTTTAGGTCATACTTCTTGTGACCTACCTCTTCTGTCAAGGACTCTTCTCCTAATGGCACAGTTAGGCACTGAGCTCATTACTGGATGAATCCTCTGACAAATAATAGGAGTCATGATCCACTCACCTTGTAAAAATCCAATATCTGAACATGGAAGGATTTGGGGGAGATATTTTCGATATACAATGTAAGCCTCTCTTTCTTTTCATCATATCTTTCTGAAAAATGCTTTAACATTTCTCACAAAATGAGACTTCTGCCAACGAAGTCCCTTAGTGTTTGTTTTTTGGAGTAAATTGTTCTTTACTTTCAAAGGACAGATTTGCTGGTTATAGAATTTGGGGTTTGCAAGTTTTTCTTTCAGAACTTTAAATATGGCTCTTCATTGTCTTCATATATGCATACTTTTTGATGAGATGTGGCCCACAATTTTCTTTTGGTCCTCTGTTGGTAATATAGTCTTTCCCACTGACTTCTTCAGAACTCTCTATTCTGACTTGTAACATCTTGATATAATGTGTCCTGATGTGTATGGAGGAAAGAGCCAATTTAAACTTCTCAGAGATTCTTATCTCTGTAGTTTGGTGTTCACTTTGGTATGACTAAATTCCTGGCTATTTGTTTTTCTTAAAATTGCTTCTCTGTTTGCATATGTAATAGAATTTTAATTGCCTATGCAGTCTATAGTCTGGTATCATTCCTTAATCCTTGGATGCTTTTGTGGTTTTAAATAATACTCTCCTTTGCCCCATTCTGTGCCCAGACTGAGTAATTTATATTGACCTACAATCATCTATTCTTTACTCTGCTGTCTTGAATTAATGAAATAACTAAAGATATTTTGTTAATATATGTTCCATAGTTAATGATTCTATTTTGTTATTTGTTCATTTCCTACTGCTTTTACCTGATGTTCTATGATATCTGTAAATTTCTTGTTTGATTATTATAATAACCTCTATCATATAAGATTCTGATTAAGGTGACCCTTTTGTCTTTTAGAAATTTATTTTCTACATTATTTTATAATTTTGTTTGAAAGTCAAATATCTTATATCACAAAATTAACACGTGTAATTTTTTTTTGCTAATGATTAGAGGTAAACACATCTTTAGCATTAAATGTGATTTGTTTTGAGCCAGAATTTTGACTGTGATTGAACTTAGTAGCCCAATTTCAAACCTGAGGGCACTACACATATTATGTTATGTTATTGCTTCTAGCATTCACAGTAACAATTTCATTTCTAGAGATTATTTTTCCCATATCATTCCCTCTTCTGCCCTGCCATTGTCTCTTCCTCTTGTTCTTTGTCCCTCAGATTGTGTCTCTTACCTCTTTCACAGGTGTAAACCACAAATTTATTTTTATTCTGTACTTACTAGTCTGGCCATAAATATGGGGATATTCTCTAATGTTCCAGTTTATCTTCAGTATTAGATCTCAGGGTCTCTCATGAGGCCATCACAAGATGTACTGCCCTCATCCACTGTACTACTGTGTCAACATAAACATTTCTTTTTTTTTGTTTCTCCATATCTTCTATGAGTATTCACCAGTCTTCTATGTATTTGTTTGCTTATTTATTTATTTACTTATCAATGGTCTATTTATTGTAGGGGAAACAGGGACATTGCTGTTTTTCTGTAGTGGTTGGTTAGATTACTCAGCTTCCCTATCATGAAGACAAAATATCTAAAAGCCACAACCTCAAGGTGAAGAATGCTATGGCTTGTGTCTAGACATACCATTAAATGCTCATGTCGTCATAGATGTGTTTTTCAGATGGTGGATCTAAAGTGTGTGGTGCTGGAACTGATTCAGAATACAAACTAGGTTTAAGGGCACTAGGTTTAAAGATGTGAATGCTACCTGCCCTAAGTAGGCTGGATAAAATATAAGGGATGGAAAGAGCTGTGCCAATCTCTAACTTGCTTTGCTACCTTTTTCCTTCAATAAACTATTTCTCCTCTGTGATGCCTGTCTGCCATGCCTCCTGCCTAGGAAACAACCAAGTATGTACTGAAATCTCTATAAATTATGAGCTAAATAAACATTTCTTTCTTTATTAGGGATACTGGGTATTTTGTCTTAAAACTTAGAAAAGTAAGACAGAAAGGTTTAATTTGACTCGTAGTCTTTTGGCTACAAAGCAGGCAATAGCATGATGAATGGGCATGACAAAAGAAAGTTGTTCATGTTATGGTTGCTAAAAAGCAAAACAATGGGATAATGCCATCAGATCAAAGAGAGAGAAAGGGTGAAGGGAACATGCAGAGACCCCAAGGTCATGCATCAATGACCCATTCAGATACCTATAGATGTGTACTCTGCAGTCCACTAAGTGGATCCCAAAGTCAATTAAGTTAACATTTCTCTTCAATCATCACATCCTACCCCTGTCAATTTGCTATCCAAACACATCTTCATAACTATAACTAATGTTCAAATAAATACAATGGCAAAATTATAATTCTACATATCATGATATGACTATCCTACATATACCTGAAAGTGAAATGATCCATTCCCAAATTTCAAGAGTTAAAGCATTTTTTAGAAAATTTCAAATCAATAGTCTTCTGAAGTTCAAAGCAAACTTTATAGGGACTTCTAAAAATAAATAAATAAAACTGTCAGTTACACATTCCCAAGACACTTGGCACAGGGTAATCACTACCATTCCAAAGGAGAGGAGTGGGGCATAGAAATGAACCAGATGAAAGAATGATGAAAACACAAGAGGACAAATATTCAGCTCTGTAGATCCATGTCCAGCATCCAGGCCAAAGCATGATGAGGTATGAGTTCCAAAGAGCTGTGTGACCTCACCCTTATGATCTTGATGGATCTAGCTACTTCTCCTTTTTCCTGGGTTAGGTCCAGTCAGTCGTGGCCTGCAGCTTTCATTAGAAAACATCCCAAACACTTTGTATCTCTGAGTTCATGGGATCTCCACTGCCTTTGGCTTTATCCTCACAATTTCATTTATTGCTCTCTCCCCAGGCCTGGCCTCCTAGCTCTTTATTTGAAATGTAGCTAGAAGCCTTCTGGACCCCACAACTATTATATTCTGTGTCTTGATAAAAACAGCATTTTGTGGACAGTAGCAACATCTGCCATCAGCTTACACAGCAAGAAGGTCTCTGCAAATCATGACTTCAGTGGCCTTTGTGTATATGAATGGTTGGACATAGTGAAAGGAATCTCATATAACTAATGAAGTAGCCTTTTAGAGAAGAGGTCCCAGAGACTCTTCTCAAAGGAAAGGCTGACCATTGTGTACCCTTCGGCCTGCAGTAGGTGAGAACTTGCTGACTTATGAGCTTCCCTTACTTTTCTTCTTGTCCTGCTACAAAGTTACCAGAGATCCCAAATTCCTGCCTAGTACTATGGAGCATGGGTAGAAGAAAGATGTTAGAGACAGAGTTAAAGAGGCAGAGGTAACGGAACAAGGATGACTGATGCTCATGCAAGCACAGCCAAACAAGCAAACCCTTCAAACACCCAAAGCTGCCAATATTTATTGGTGACATCATTAATAGATTGAGGTAAAGGGACTATATGGAGGGATATGTGGTAATAATCAACCTCATTTTTTAATAGAGAAAGGTTTTTTTGTTTTTGTTTTTGTTTTTTTGTTTGTTTGTTTGTTTGTTTTTTTGAGACAGGGTCTAGCTTTGTGATTTAGTCTGGCCCTGAGCTCAGCCTCAAACTCACATCAGAGCAATCCTCCTGCCTCTGCCTTCCGACTGCTGGGATTACAGGCATGAGCCTCCACACCTGGCACTGTGGTATGTGGTACTGATTGCTGCTGGGCATGAGTCTCCATGCCCAGTATTGTATGTGGTTGCTGGGGATCGAACCCAGGCCCCTAAGCTTGCAAGACAGGCGCCGGAACTACAGAGCTAAATTCCCAGCCCAATAAAGAAAGTCTTAACTCTGGAAAAAGGAATTTGGATGTATTACTATGACTTTGGCATGAAGGGTTTGGCCAGAGTCACATCTATGAGCAAATCCACTGCATGGGTCACTACAACCTGTGCTCTTCATAACCTGCTTTTGGCTTAATCATGAGAGTAGCCCCCGATGCAAATACAAAGCACTTCCTTTCTTTTTAATGAACCAGTTATCTTTAGCTGCAAAGCCTACAAAGGAGTCTTGTTGCACATTGAAATCACCTGAGTCTCACCTTTACTATGTGCATTATTACCAACATTCTGATCTTCTGGGTTCTCTTAAGAATTGCTCACCAGGTTCTGTTCACAGCATTCCATGACATATATCTTTACATCTTTCCAATTTCCTCCATAGACCAGCTTCAAAGTCTTCTAGACCATATTATAAGATGTAGTTAGCATAACAGCCACACTCCTTTATTATCAACTTTCTGTATTATTCACCTCCCCATCACAAAACACATACAACTTGGAGAAAGAAAGTTTTCATTTATTTCATCACTTCGTGGGTTCAGTCCCTGAACTCCTCTTTCCAGGTCAGAAAGAAAGGACATTTGAAGGAAAGCTGGTCACTTTATGGCAGCCACAGCATAGAGAAGAGAAACAACTCCATGACCCACTCAGAGGTAGCCAGAAGTGTGATTCAATACCCTGTGCACACCCCAAAGCCGATCGAGTTTACACTCTGTCTTAACCACCACAGTGCTGGTCTCCTTCACAGCCAGAGCTACTGAAGTGATGTCTCAGTAGATTTCTGTTTTGAAGATCCCTGGGAAAGTCTGTTGGGATCTGTGTCTAGGGTGGAACTGAGGCTCACATACAAAATGAAATATAGCTCCCCTACAGGATCTGTAACATAAAGCTCAAAGTCTGTTTAATTCTGAAAGTATCTGTTTTCCCCTCAAACTTAGGATCAATTGGTTGCACTAGTGCTTGAGTTCTTGGACAAAATTCAGACAAACAGTCATTTTTCCATTTGCTTAGCTTGCTCCTTGAAGTGAGAGTAGAAATAGCGATTTTTCCTGCCCTCCATTTCTGTGTTAAAATCAGATGGTGAGAGATCTTCTTTAAAGCTGAACTTAGAGGACATGCGAAAGGGTCTACAGGATCTATTTTCAAATAAAGTGTCTTTGCTATAATAGAACTCACACGGTAGCCTTCCTCCCACCAGCATTCTTGTGTTTACATTAGAGAAAGCCAGAAATCATGCAGCCAGGTACGAAAATCTCCCTAAAACACTTGCTTTTCCCTGTTCCCTGGCTGCTTATCTCTCTCTTCTCTCTGAGATCACGCGATGCCTGTCAGTCACGTTAATGGGGAATGGAGGAATCAAGAGGGACTGTTTATCTGAAGAGAGCAGAGCTGCTTTAGCCTTGGCATCTCTCTTCTTCCAGATACTGTTTTGTTTTCTGTCATCTCCCGATGACCTTGCAGTTTTCTCTGATTTCATTCACGTGCCACACACAATGTCAAAGTAAAGGCCCGAAATGGTCTATAAGTCAAAACTGGTTTTAGTAATAAAAGTATATACATTGTTACTAAGACTTCTCAGTCTCTCACAGACGGCGATTCAAGGATACTGTAGATTTGTCCATATGATACAAAAGCAGGTGTTAGGGCTTTTTAGGAAAGTCTAGACTCAGTATATTCAGGAAACAGGTTCCAGGACCCCTCAATAATACAAAAATGCACAAAGGATCCTCAATGTAAAATAGCTTGTAGCTATGTGAGTTTGTATGTAACCTACATACTTTTGCCTATATACTTTAAATCATCTCTAGATAATTTATAATATCTAATGTAATGTTACTGCTGTTTTGTGAATATTTTGAATCTGCAGTTGGTTGAAAACAGAAGCAAGAAACATTAACACAAAAGGGCTAATTATACTATTTTTCTCTGAATAAAAAGCTGATATGAATGAACCAGGAACAGTTGTATATGACTTCAAATCCTATCCAGTAATGAGTATAGAGGGACTTACCATCACTTACAACTCCTTAGTTTATATATTTTTTAATTTAAATCTTTATTAGTACATTATGAATACACATCGTCATCACATTCAACATTGAGAATCTGTACCGGAATATGACATAACTCGATTCTCATTTTTTCCCATTCCACCTGCCTTGTAACTCCTCACATCCTATATACATAGTCTTTGTTTCCTTTTTCTTTATTACTGTCACATTCTTTTTCCCCTCGTTATTTACCCCTAAGCCTTCTTTCCTTTTAAATATTTTCTATTTCACAGTATCTATTTTTAAAGTGAAATCTGTCATTTTTAAGCTCACTGATCAAGGTAGAACTTAGTTTGTGTTTATGAAAGATTGTAAATCTGAAATAAAACCTTGTAGAGAGTCAAACTGTTGCTATTAATTCATAAAGCAAATGGAATATTTTTTCAAATGGTTATTGAAGTATTTTTTTCTATTACAAAATGCTAGTCTATTCGAAGATGAAATCGAAGTGTCAAAATCCCAGTTTTGTCTTCGGTTTTAATCATTCCAAGGAACTCAGATGTTTAAACTGTACTTATTAACTCTGCCTTAAAACTGAACAACTGAAAAAAATGTATCTGCTCTTCTCTCTCTCATATATCTATTTATGGATGGAGAGGAAAACATGAAAGGCATATATTTTACCCATAGAAATATGATAAATAATTATAGGTGTCTATTTAGTGAATATGTTATTCAATTCATGTATTAGAGAGACAGGTTGCAGCTGAGTCAGAATACATTTCTAGCTTTTTTTTTTTTTAATATACTGGAGGTTGCTAAGAAAATAAGTTGAACTTCTACTCACAATCCCAAATAAAGCAAAAGAAAGAAAGAAAGAAAAAACAGAAATAATTGAATCTCATTATCCTTATTTTTTAAAACCACTGGGCAAACTTTATGGTAAGTAGTTAAAGCATGCTACATAATGATGTGTGTCATTTATATTAAATTTTCATGAATAGTTCACAGACAAATAAACTGACCCCCAAAGTCTCTGACGCTTTGAAGATATTCATTGCAAAACCAGTGTTATTTAATTGGTTTCCATCTTGCTCCAAATTGTTTGTGCACTTTGTTTTATGGTGAAACAAAAATATTCACGTGGAAGAAAAGCAAATTGAAGATGGAAATTATTTATGTTCCTGGATCTGAGGCATAGGGTGTATAGTCAAGCAGACTGATGCAAATAAGCAGGTTTCTTCTTTAGTTGTACATACTATCCAGGAGCACCTTTCCTTCCAGAGCTGGGCTCTGGCTATGATTGATGGGCAGTGACAATCAGCTCATGGAGCTTGTTGATGTTTGCTGTCATGGCTGAAGCTCTGTGATGTTTGTTACAAAGTGACAGGCAGCATTTCAGCTTATTGGTGGTTTTCCTTAAATAAGGTGGGATCCATTGATGAATGGAACACAGAAAACCTGAGAACATGTCATAAACTTCACTGGGCTCTCCCTCGGACCAAGTCCACCTCTACTCAAAAAATGAAATAATGCAAATTTATCTGTATGCAATTTTGGGGGGTGTAATGAGTTATTTCTTAGCATTTAGCAAGTTGCTTTTATGAATTAAGTACACTGTGAATATTTTTATGTTTCATGGAGCTTCTTAAGAGTCTGTACCTGCTATGCATTGCTATATTATCATTAGCTTTTACTGAGCAATTACAAAGTAATGAATATTTTTATTAGCCATATACAGTTAGAATATAGGTTTATTGGCAATATAGGTTTGAATAGATGTTTTGGATAATGTGTGGGAGAAGGTATATCCATCATATACATCATGATTGAGGTATACATGGCTTATTAGTTATAAAATGTTTATTAATTGGTGCCATGATGAAAGTCCATATTTATGAGATTGTAGAAAAAGATAACATTTATTTTCCCACAGAACTTTCAAAAAACTTTCCATAATTAATTGATATTTGATATGAGCTGCAAATATTTGAAAGGGTTTGCTAAAGCAGTGCATAAGGTATGTATATTTTGTTGAAAAATTATAATTTAAAATGTGGAGGTAAAATTTTGTGTAAGTAAAAACAGAATAAGGTATACCACTTAGTATCTATATTTAGAGTATGCATATATTTCAAACAGGTAGATATATTTACATTTGAATATAAAATATATAGTACATATTTCTGAGATGAAAGGTGATGGTAATTTTTATATGTGAAGTCACTCAAGTGATAAAGTCCCACTCTGCTCAGATAACCACAAATGCTTTCTTTGTGATTAATACAGTTCACAGAAGTCTTCATAATATTTGGTATGCATCTATTCTGCCATGTATGCTAGGTATTGTCCAAGACTGGAAGTGTACTGTACCTATCCCTGACCCATGAGAATGCTTGCTGTGATGCTTGATTCTGCCCACTTGGGGAAGGGGCCTTGCTTTTCCCTCCTCTAGCTTGAAGATAAGAGATACATTCTATGGTGAGGAAGATGCCCGTACAATCTCAAGTGTCCTGTCCGAGAACTCACACTTCCTCTTTTGCCTTTTTTTTCCCTGAACTATTTCTCACTTTGCTTCTTTCTATAGTATGATCTGGCTATGATCTCCTACCCATCGAGGTTATCATAGTTAGTTTTTAAAAATAGTCATTTTTAGATGGAGCTCAATTTGCCCCAGCACGTCAGTGCCATGCCAGATACTACAACATTCTCATTCTTCCCAGACAGATTTTCTTGTAATCACACTTAGAACCAAGGCCTGGTACTCAAATACAGAGAAGACTACCTATGATGAGCCATATTATGTATATGGGGCAAATTGAGCTTGTGGTAATTTAAGGGATTTTTTAAAAAATTTTTGACATATCAGCTTGTAAAGCTTCCTTATATACAATGCACAATGTACTTTGTATTTTCCTTTTAACTAGAAGGATTTTTTGTCCTTGAACTTTATTTCTGGTAACATTTTTAGTGTTATTCCTGAAAGCCCCATGCCTGGAGAAAGAACTCAGTAATAGATTTACACTCAGATTGTAAGTCAACAGTGATTGGATATCAGTCTTTCAAAAGTTACTGCTGTATTAGGAATCATTTTTTATTCATTTATATTTTTTAGGGGAGATAATCCTATTAACCACACAAGGAAAAGATCAAAGAGCTTAAAATGCAACACAGCCATAGGACAATCAGAGTACATACTTAATAAGAATTAAAAGGGTAAAAACATAATAAAAGTAAACACAAACATAACTTTTCCAAACTGTACACAATCTTACAAAAATATATATTCTCTATTTTAGGTGACGACAATATAATATTTGACATTGTTTTGGCTTTAATCCAAAATGTCACCCAATGTCTTCATATATTCAGGGTTAGGCTTTGGGGAGGTGACTAGCTCTGGGGACCCTCTAGTCATCAATGGTTTGCTCCACTTTTGAAAGAAATTCTAAGGGGTGTAGTGTGCACATCATTTCTTGGAGCAAGCCTGTTACACAGGCTGAACCTTTAATGCCATGAGCCCAAGTAAAGCCATGAGCCCAACTTCTCCTTAAGAACTCTGAGTATCTGGTATTGTGCATTGCAAGGGAAATGGGATTAGAAATCAGCCAGGCTTGTTCTCTTGACACTCATAGTTTCTGCCTCCTTGTCAAAAATCAAGCTCACATTATATAACCCTACCTCACTTTACCCTTTGAATATTTTCTATTTCACAGTATCTGTCATGCATTCTAGAACTTATTTATAGCTTCAGTTTCTCATACCAGAGAAAAGATGAGGTATTTACACATCTGTGACCTATTTCTTTCATTATGATTATGCCCTCAAGGTATGTCTATTTGAATATGAGTGATTCAAACACATCATTATTTATGACAGAATAACACTCCATTTTATTTTTTAAAAAAACACATATTCTTTATCTACTTTCCTGTTGATGGACTTTTGGGTTGTTTCTAAGATTTAGTTATCACAAACTGAGCTGCTATGAACATGGATGAGTGTATATTGAAGTGATTTGAATTTTTTAATTCTTTGGTGTATATACCTAGCAGGGGAATTGCAGCATCAAATGGGACCTCTAATCCTAGTTTTTTTTAGGATTTCCACACTGCTTTCCAGAGTGGTTGCACCAGTCTACATTCCCACCAACAGTGGAGAAGGATTCCTCTCTCCATAGGTCTACTAGCACCTACCCTTAAAACAGAGCCCACTAAGTTAGATCATACGAGGAAGAAAGGGGAAAGAAAGCTCTAAAAGTAGGCTCCAATGGAGGAATTCAGTAATTTACAGTCAAATATTCAATGGTATATTTTATGATATATTTTTATTATAGTTTCCTCTGGTTTCTCTCTCTCTCTCTCTCTTTTTTTTTCCTTAATTGAAATCATTCTTGGTACCTTACATATGCACATCATGATTGCATTCCACAGTGGGGATTGGTACCAGTATAAGACATAACTTAATTCTCATTTTTCCCATAGCCCTACCCACCCTACCACCCCCTATATACATAAAATTTGTTTCCTTTCTTTTTTTGTTATAATCTCATTATTCCCCCCATTCACCCTATTTCACTTTGATCATTTTCTATTTCACAATGTATAACATACAATTCTAGAACTCATTTACATCTTTATTTTCTCATGCTCAAGAAAAGATGTGATATTTGCCTATCTGTGACCTATTTATTTCACTTATGAGGATATCTTCAAGTATGTCCATTTAAGTATAAATGATTCAAACTTATCATTTTTTATGGAAGAGTAATACTCCATTCTGTAGAAAAACCACAACATTTTAATTCAGTCTCCAGTTGATAGACATTTGGGTTGTTTCCAAGATGTAGCAATCACAAATTGAGCTGCTATAAATATAGGTGCACATATGTCACTGTGATATGAGACTTTTAATTCCTGTGTGTATATACCTAGCAAAGCGATGGCCAGATCAAATGATACCTCCAATCCTAGCTTTTTCAGGAATCTCCAAACTGATCTCCACAGGGGTTGTACGAGTCTACGGTCCCACCAACAGTGGAGAAGGGTTCCTTCTCCGCAGCCTTGCCAACATTTGTTGCTGGCTAATTCTGAAATGGCAGCCATTCTTTGTGGAGAGAAATGAAATCTCAATGTTGTTTTCATCTGCATCTCTCAAATGACTAATGATGTTGAGCATTTCTTCATATGCTTCTTAGCTGCTCTTCTTCCTCTGAAAAATATCTGTTCATTTCAGGTGCCCATTTTTGAATTGGGTCTTTAAATTTGGGTGGGCTGATTTTTTGAGCTCTTTATATATTCTAGATAGTAACCCTTTGTCTGAGGATCAGCTGGTAAAGATTTTTTTCTACATTGTTGGTTGCCTGTTTGCTCTGTTGGTGGTTTTCTAAAATATCTAGGAATCAATCTAACAAAGGAGGTGAAAGACCTCTACTCTGAAACCTACAGCATTCTGAAAAAGGAGATAGAAGATGATATCAAAAAATGGAAAGACAGGGCCGAGGAGTTATCTCAGTGGTTCTGGCGCCTGTCTTGCAAGCGCAAGGACCTGAGTTTGATCCCTGATAACCACATATCACACTGGGCATGGAAACTCACGCCCGGCAGCAACCAGCACCACATACCATTGTGCCAGGTGTGGTGGCTCACGCCTGTAATCCCAGCACTTGGGAGGCAGAGGCAGGAGGATTGCTGTGATGTGAGTTTGAGGCTGAGCACAGGGCCAGCCTGAACCACAAAGCGAGACCATGTCTCAAAAAAAAAAGGAAACACATACCTTGCTCCTGGGTAGGAAGAGCCAATATCATCAAAATGGCTATACTCCCAAAACTACTATACAGCTTCAATGCAATCCTGATTGGAATCCCAACAGCATATTTCACAGATCTATAGAAAATAATCCAAACTTTTATCTGGAACCACAAAAGACCTAGAATAGCAAAAGCAATTCTAAACAACAGGGTCATGGGGGGGGGGG
>PVIR01001542.1:0-28026 GCA_004026965.1 Petromus typicus | reverse complement strand
TCCACATATACTGAGCCACCTCATCTTTGACAAAGGAGCCAAAAATCCTCAATGGAGGAAAGATAGTCTCTTTAACAAATGGTGCTAGAAAAATAGGGCTTTAACTTTCCAAAGACTAAAACTAGATCTAGCTCTTTCACCATGTACCAAGCTAAAATTAAAGTGGATAAGAGACCTAAATATTAAAACAGACACTCTAAACCTGCTGCAAAACAGGTTAGGTAAAACTCTTGAAGACACTGGCTTAGGGAAAGACTTTTTGAACAAAACGTCTATAGCACAGGAATTGGCAGAAGAAATCAGCAAATGAAACCTCATTCTTTTAAAAAGCTTCTGCACAGCAATGGTTTCTCTTTCTAATATTGACTTGGTTTTGATGTAATCTGTGCTTTACAGTTTCACTATTTGCTCAGAGCCCTTATGGTTTACCTTCCCCAACCCAACTTCTGATCACTGAATCTGTCTTCAGCACAACTGGTTACACTGCTTTTCCCAGTCTCTTTCTTCCACTAATGATCCTTCTCAATGGTTTTCTGTCTCCATGCATTGACTATACATTGCCCCTTGTACCTGTCACAGCACAACTAAAACTCAGATTCTCTCACTGACTGCAAAATGCCATTGCGCTGGTCCCTAAATCTACTGCAATAGTCCTGAAAACATTTTCCCTTTTTTGTTTTAATAAATATTATCGACCTCTTATTTTAAAGGCAATCATTCAAATATTCTTGCTTTGTGGTTGATACACCTCGCATCACTCATAGCAGAGCATCTTGAGTGATCAAGCTCTGTTATTAAGGGACAAACATGTCTCTGAATGACTTGTGAACCTGGGCTCCCCACTGCTCAGAGTTAGCACCTTCTTTTTAGTCAGAGTTAGTGGCAAAATTGGTGCAAACAACTTTGGTTTCCCTTCCTTGGTGTACATAATTTTTAAAAAGTATACACTGTGCATATGTTCAGCATTTGAAGTTCAGGAGTTATTTCCATAAATAAGCATTAATAAAATGAGAATCCATCCTTCTTCATCAGCCGTCGGCCTGAAAACTGCTGATGGCAAATGCAGTTAACAAAGCCACATTAAATGGTGAGAACAAATGCGTCAGCTAAGTGAATAATTCTTACTGGCAGGGAAGCTTTCATCTGCTAGATGATTGGAGAAATTGACATTTATCATACACAGACGGGCTTTACAAGTGAATTCAAAGAGATCTGCTATCCTTCTTTCCACTATATGTATAGATGTGAATAAAAAATATCACCTGGGAGAGAACAAATGTGAATCTCATTTTGACATTGTTGTAGCTATTTCTTTCACAATGTTTTCCCCACGAGAGGCCACAATCCCTCCCCACCTTGAACCATCACATTTCAGACTACAAGTTTTCAATGGCAGCCAGTCTGGAGAGTTGTATATATCTACCCCTAGACAGCTGCATTATGGAACTAAAAGAACTACATCTAAATTCATGAGCCGATAAAAAGTAATCTGGCTAAAGTCTTTTTTGTACTAGAATACACAATGATAATCACACCCCCTTGAATTACAAATGTTCCATAACCATTCAAACTGGTACTGAGTTACTGACATTATTTGAAGTAATGACATAATAAAACACATTTGAAAAGACAAACCTGTAATTCACTTACTTCTTGCTTTAAAAATGTTTCAGAAATCTTTTGAGACCATAATTGATAGAATACCATGATTTCATAGACCATCAAAGACTTGAACAAGTTTTAGTAAAACAGGAGAATTAAAATGACTGTAGCTTGCTAGTTATATTTATTTTCCATTTTCTCTTAGCCACTTTACAAATTTAAAATTACAGCTAAAAATTAATTAAAACTTATAGTGACCTGAAGCTTTTTTAATTAAGTTTTCTTTTTTCCTAGAAAGGATGCAATAAATTGCAAATATTTCTGTTCTCTACTTAAATTATTTTAGGGTAAATTTGCAGTCTCTAGCTAGGCAAATTAAACATCATAGTACACAGAGACACGGCATTAGTAAATTGAAATGCAAGAGAGTTGACAAAATGCATTTATAATTCCTCTTAATATTCATGATTAGAAATTCAAGGCTTAAAGTTAAATTATTGTCAGAAGTGGCAAATTATGGTTTTGTATCAGTAGCTAGAGTTTTAAGGAATTTCTCAGTTGCTGTTCTCCTTTTAATACCTGGATGAGTTAGTCAGTTATGCATAAATATATCTACTAATTGATATTTCCTGGGACTTATTTTAAAGTTTTGAGGTGCAAATTTTATTTCAAATAATCTTTTTCCAGTTATCAATGTATATAATTAGTGGCAAAGTTATGTGCTTTACAGCTTCGACCCTTGAAGTCTACACACAGCTGAAGTAAACAACATGTGCAATATCTGGGTCTAAATTCAAATGACAGAAGATAAGTGCTGACACAGATGAATCTCAGAATTAGAACTTTTAATATGAAGGCTAAGCAGGAAAACCTAGTCATTAAAAATACAATAATAGACATACAATCAAAAGGAGTATATGGGAAGCTGCCGTTGGGACAGTTGAGCATGAACAATTGAAATTAAAAAAAAAAACTAAAAAATAAGACAGGTTTGTCCTTCAGCTCCTTTTGAAATAGTGTGAAAACAATACCTAAGTCTAATGAATGTTCAAAGATACATGATTAAGTGTTTAGGAGAGAGAGACAAAAAGGACAAAGAAAACAAAGGGTAAAATTTTCCTGGCTGACATGACATAGATAAAATATGACCATTCTGGGATCAAAAGCACAGTCAACATCATGGGATGAAGCTAGGGCTATTCCTGCTGTCATTTGCCTTGAAGATGAACTCTTTCCAGGTGTCAATGCAAAGAGTTACTGACTTCACCAACTGGGCAAGTCCATCTGAAAAGCAGAACTGACCCCGCTGGTACACGTCAATAATAAGTGGTTAATTTCAGCCACAAAATGATAGACATGTTTCCAGAAAGAACAGACTCTGGGCATCACAGTTTCTCTGGTTAATACCAAATACCTTACTGAGAATCTTTAACACCACCAAACACAAATACACACATAATACAACAGTAAAGGAGTTATAACAAAAAGGTCTTCCAGACATCCCAGGCTAAAAGGCATGAATTTAAAGACGAACCTCTCCAAATATCCCATTTTACCAATGAAGTGATTGAACCCCAGCATTGAGATGTATCTGTATAGAAGAAACAGAACTAGATGTCATTTTGATTTCTGTTCCAGTTATGAAATTTGCATCATAATATCGTGTTTTAGTGCAGTTGTGTTCTCATGTAGGCTTTCCTCCAACATACAGCTTCTAACTCATAAAGTTTGTGAATACTCCAAGCATTTGTGTCCTTTCTATTTTGTACTCCTTGTCACTAGTAGCTGACACACTGATGAATATAGAATATAATCTTCAATTACACTTTTGTGAATGATCCGAAAGTAGGACATGAGGACACAGATAAAAATATTTCAATTTATATTTGTCAGGAAACAAAATGTCAATGGTGAAAGGAGTAAAGAGAAGGAATATGTGGGGATTCCTCAAAAAGCTAGGACTGGAGGTTCCATTTAACCTGACCATCACTCTGCTAAGCATATCCACAAAAGAATTAAAAGATTCATATCGCAGCACATATGTTCAACCATGTTTATAGTAACTCAGTTTCTGATAGCTAAATCTTGGAAACAACCAAAATGTCCATCAAATGGAGACTGAATAAAAAAGCTGTGATTCTTCTACAGAATGGAGTATTATTCTGCCATTAAACATGATAAGATTGAGTCATTCATACTCAAATGGATGTAACTTGAGGACATCCTCATAAGTGAAATAAATAGGTCACAGATGTGTAAATATTGTATCTTTTCTCTGGTATGAGAAAATGAAGTTGAAAATGAGTTCTAGTACATAGACTTGCTATTGTGAAATAGAAAATATTTTTTTTTAAAAAGAGGGTATAGCAGTAAATAACGAGGGGGAAAAAGAATGTGACAGTACTGAAGAAAAAAAGGAAACAAAGCTTATGTATATAGGGTGTGGAGGTTGCAGGGCAGAGGGGAAGGGACAAAAATGAGAATCAAATCATGTCATATTCTGGTACAGACTCTCAATGTTGAATGAGATAATGGCGTGCATTCATAATGTACCAATAAAGAGTTGATTTTAGAAAAAGAGAATGAATATGGTCATTGCAAGTAGACATCTGGCTCAAGTCTAATCTCTTGGTGGAAAGTTTTTATTAATTGCATTTGTCTTAGCTTAACATTTCTCATGTACTTTTTTATGCCCTCCAAATGATATTCTAAACCTTTATACTTGTAAGTATGTACATAATATTATACCCCAGTTCTTTTCTTCAGTGAATATAAAAGTTTTAAGTCTCACTAATACACTTCTTCCAGCACCTGAACATATCAACTCTTCAGTAACTTTTTCCAAGATATAGCTGATAATAATGATTGAGAACACAAGGTATGGAACATGAACCTGGCTGTAAAGCACAGTTTGTGTCTAACATGTTGTACACACTGGTGTATATTGCAGAAATATAGTTGTCCTCCTCAGGCACAGTGAAATAGAAGCAGCAGTGCTTACCACTGACAAAGATCTCTCAGGAATCCTGAAAAGTCTCAGGATATTCCGATGGTAACTTTCATAATTCCTTGTACTCTTGGAAATTTCAGTTATGCCTGTAAATATCAGATATCTAATAAAATGGAAGTTGTGCAGTTTATCTTCATGAACAACTTATCAAGTATAGAAATATACAGATATGAAACTTCTATATTTGTTTTTGGCCTATGGAAGAATATACTCATAGATATGCATGGCTTGGTTAACATCACCCAGCGAGTGAAGCCAGAGATTCATCCCATAAGTAGATGTGCTTCTCAGGATCTCAGCAAATTGCTGAATCTATTCTAAAATTTTATTAAACAAAAAAGATCAACTATACAAAATTTGCAATATACATTAAAATGAGAAGTCTGTACCTTCGGGAGTTTATAAAGATTGAAGTTTAATTTTATGGTAGTAATTTAAAAAGTTTGAAACACCTGAGAGATATCTCTAGGGATGATAATCAGGAACTTCTAATGGAATTCACTGGCAAAGGATGATAATACAGGTATTCTGTATATAGGCCTTTTCTGTATATGATTTTCAGAAAGCAAAATTTGTCATCTCTATGGAGAAACCACTGGGTGAAGATAAGTTGAAACACATTACACCAACTGAATTCTAAGTAGGTCGAGCATTTTACTCTCCGGAAAACTAACATACATAAACTGGTAAGAATTTGACTCTATAAAATACGACAAGAAAAGACGGATAAATATATAGAATATATGTACTGAATGTTTCCATCTAATCCACCTCTATATCTTCAAGGTGAAATAGAGTTCAATTTGAAGCCTATTGAGACCAAAAACAAACTGAAGTTTATTATTGCCTCTGGTACACGGAGTGTCAGATTCCAGTATGAAATACTGCAGCCATTTGTATTTTTATACATAAAATTTAATAGACATGTAATAGGTATTTACTCTGTACATACAGTTTGGGGGAAGACAGAAACCTGAACAGAATTTAGGTCACTTGATAAAGCATTTTGCTAATATAAGACCTAGATTATAGTCCCCAAGCTACTATAATTAACTCAATATATGATACTGATGACTATTTTACAATTTCCCAATGCTTCAGTTTCCTATGCTGTAAAATTAAGGAGGTTGTATTAGTAATGTCCATTTCAACTCTAATATGTTAAGAAAGTTACAGCATAGCACATTGCAAAGAGCAGTTATTTTAAGCCAAGAACTCTATTTCTGGTCCTCTAACTAAATTATTGTTTGACCTTAAATTGGTTATTTAACTTCTAGCAGATTCTTTTTTCTCTCAATTATAAAATGAAGTGCTGAACTATTTGATCTCTAAAGTTTCTTCAAGGTGTTAAAATCTATGATTCAATTCATGACCCTGTCCTCAAGGAGCATTCCATCCAGTTAGAAAGACAAGATAAATACATAGAAAGGTCAACAGCAATATCAACCCAAAATAGAACAGATGTCACCAGGCAGTGGGTGCTGTAATGCCAAATATATGTGGCAGATGGTAAGTGATATAAATGTGAATCAGAAGACATCATTCTGTGTAGGAATAGGAAGAAAATTTTACATAAGAGAGTCTTCTAGCAAACTCCTTTAAGAGTATATAGGATAGGTTTACTACAGCAGGGACATTGGTGTGGGCCTGGGCATTATGTTGTGCACAGCCCAAAGCAGACAGCTATATCCAAGAGTGGACAAGAGAATGGCATGTTATCAAAAATGGATTGATTGTGTAAATAGTTAATATAAATGTTTCATTTTTACTACTTTTGAAATTGATGCTTTAGAAGTCCTATCAGAGTATTATGTCGTGTGAACATATTTTTTCCCTCTTTTTGATTAAACAGTTACATTCTAACATCCATTAGAAACTGAACTTTGCCTGGGATTTGATGCAAACAAAGGTGTGTTTATATGTGTGATATTTTTTCAGTATTACTGATCACATAGCTAGTGTGCCTCCTGCATTATTGTTCTAAATATTTAAAGTTAAAATTTCCTTCAGAGTTTACTTAATCTGAATCTCCTTTGCAGACAATTTACAACTAATCAGAGGACAGAGAACATTCACCTTCTGTAGGAAGGGAAGCTAAGAATTTATATGAAAGTATTTGTATTTGTCTGACAAATATAAAGTGAGATAGTCCTAAGGTTTATGGTTGTGACTTCAAAGCCAATGAACCTAAACTTTACATCTCACACAATGACAGAAAGTAGAGTTTTATAGTTGTAAAGAAAATCTTACTGTTTTCAATGATTATTTAGGAAAAGCTTCTGAAACTCATTTGAGGGAAAGACAACCTAATTTTTCAATGCCATGTGTTGAAACTTGGTTATAATTCAGAGACTGGCTCCAGAAGTTAAAAAATATTTTATTCACTCTTTTGAATAATTTGTCTAATATATCACTGGATGCAAATTGGGACCTTGATTCAATAACCAATTTCAATCAGCAAAATCAAGGTTTTCCCCTGCCCTAGAGTATAAATTGCAGTTCCACCCTCGGAAGCTGTCCATTCCATTAACAATGTATTCAAATTCCAAACAAGTATTTAATGAATGCTAAGTTTCAGAGCAACAGCATGAAGACAGAGAGAGCCTTAGGAGTTGCTGAAATGAAAGTACTCTTCTTCTCTTAATTTCAAATATCAGAAGACTTCAACAGAACATGGCATCTTAGCCATTCGAGCTTTTTAAATGTGACATTGGCCGACATACAATACTCAGCTCTGTGGTACCTGAATAATTGAGGCTTTGAAACATCAAAGTGTTGACACCTTCAAACGCTCAAGTAGTTTCATTTGAAAGATTCTTCTCATGAAAGAAGACTAACTCTGCCATTTGAGATCAATGCATTGCAGAGAAACAGTGTCTCTACAATATATTGAAACAAACGTGTTTAGCACATATTGACTATCCATGTCCCATGTGCAGAAGATATTTGATTAAATGCATTTCTTTGAGATGGTATAATACCCTACTGAATTAGGGATGACTTTTGGAGGATAATAAAAGCATTGCTTATTGTCTAAATAATGAACTTTCTGTAGAAATAGTGTCATTCAAGACGTCAGGATGGAAACTGCATGACAATCAAGCTCCCACTGAGTAACACATATTCAATAATGTCTGGAAAAATAAAAACAACATTTCACTTATTCATTCTGGCAAAAAATATTTAGTGAGTAACACTACGTTTTGAGCATTGACGAGGGGAAGTAAATATAATAAGGAACAAGATAATGTTGGTGTTGTTCAAATTAAACTAGGCTGTTTACATTGAGCTCCTGCTCTTAAGAGACGTAAGAAATACACAGTCAGTTGTTAGCTGGCTGATATGTGCTAAGCAATTGCCTGCAGTGATGAGGAAATCACTTCCATCAGACAACATCAGAGTCCCAATATGTGAAACTACTGTGTCCAGTAGGATTCCCAAGAAAAATGAAATAAAAAGAATTACAGGAGATGGTAAAATATAAGATCAAATTAAATGAATCAAAATTGTAACATAACTGTGGTACAGAAAATTAATAGCCATATAAAAATGCACATAGATGGGGAGAGATGGCACAGTGTGTTTCAAAATATCAGTGTGTCTAGATCACCTACTGCACAGTTCCTGAAGAAAGAGATGAAGCCAGGGGAAAAGAAAGGGACATAACAAGAGTGATTCTTTACATCACAATTGGTCTATTATGATCCAGCTATTCCAAGTTTTTGGTTGCAAAAAGGGCAGGATCAAAGTTGAATTTTGTCAGGAGGTGATGCATCTACATGTAAAGAAAAGAAGAGAAATGATGCAAGTCTAGAAGAAAGTATACAAGTTGAGAACTTCTAGTAGTACTACAGACAAACAGACGATAGATAACAGTTCAACAAGGAAGAGGACAAGGTAGTGGGGTGGTTGGAGGGATTTGAAAGTCTTAGAGTTGCATTATTTACTATACTAATTTTTTTCTGAGATAGAAAATATAAAAGGAAGAACAGTTTGAGCCTATGTATGACTTCAATATTTAAGTCTGTATCTTAGGCTTTAGAAATTACTAAAAGTGAGGAGAACTAAGTTGAGAAAACAAAGTGAATTTAGGACATAAAACATTTTAAAAATAGCAGTTTTAGGCTCTTTGGAAGAAGAGGAGCATACAGATAAAATAAGAAAGTATAATTACATAGAGCTGTAGAATAACATTTAGAAAAGTCATAATAACTACAGAAAAAAGTATTGTAAGAAGGAAGAGATAGTTGAAAAATACTACCTAAAAACCAAGTAATGATAGAAATTACAATTATCCACCTTATTTAGTAATATGGGGATACTTAGTAATCTTTGAATGGATAGATTTGTTGATGCTATATGACAGAACAAAAATCTAATATGATAGGTAAATGGATGATGAAGTAGGGGAGAAAATTTATAGCAATTTCAGAATGAGTAGTTAAAACAATAAGTGGGAAATAAAAACTAAGCAGAAATCTATGAGTCATGGAAAGGACTTTTCCCTTTGCATTTTCAAAATTTTAGACCTAAATGCAGGTGAATTCCTATGTTAAGAATGTATCCAGAACAAGTGAAAAATATAGGATCTAAAATATTTTCTGCTGGAGTGTAGAAGCCATGAAATTGTAAAATTTTGACATCCCCTAACTTAAAATGTACTTCAATAGTTGGCATACAGAAAGATACCTTCCCAAATTCTCAAGAATGCTATGGATTATAATTATAAAACCAGTGCTTCATTGCTTAATGTTGATAGAAATAAAATGCTCTTTATTTAGGATAGAGAACTTAGCAGTAGTGATTTTGTTATTTTGCAATAGTTACTGCTCAATTCATATTATGTTATTTTATATGGGCAAAGGGCTACACTCAGCAAGAGTTAAGTTTTCCTGGATTAAAAACTATAAAAGAATGACTTTTGGGATATAAGATATTGGAGACCACATTAAGTTCAAATTAGTAGTTTAATATTGACTGATTTTTGTCTTGATATCTTACCAAGATATTCATAATGAGCAGAAGATAATATTATCTTATTTCAATGATACTTTGAAAATACGAAGATCACTGAATAAAGAATTTTACAATTACTTGGAAAACTTAAACTCAATTTTAAAATGCCACATATTGTTGCCAAATACATACATAAACACATATGTTTGCATGAAAACTTCAATATGTATATACATAATTGATCATTCAGATATCTTAGTTGTTTTTCGTTTCACATATCTTATCTCATCCACAGGGCTAGATTTGAAATTGAAAATATGGAATCTACCTACATTTGATGGATGCAAGATATCCAGAATACATTTGGTTGTAGCACATAAGACTAGATACACTCAAATTTGACTATGCATTTACTTTGTAATCACATACAATCTTCTTTTTATTGATGTCAAAAGTACATTTTTGTGACCTGAATGATATCAGGCTCAGTTTGAAGGTGTTGACACTTGGGAAGGCTATCTGTGCAATAGAACTATGGGCAAAGAACATATTATAAGGAAATGTGCAGACTTTTCTAAAGCTGTGTCACTGAAGAAAACAGAGTTGGGACAATCATTCATAAAATGAAATATTTTCTGAAAAGATAAACCTAATAATTACTTTATCAACCAAAAAGATAAACTATCTATGTCTAGTGAAAAAATGATCAAAATTGACGAATGAAAATTATCATTAAATAAACTTATTTATTATTTTATTTACATAATTCTGTCTTATTGGAGAAATAGGGTTAGCCTGGAATGGAGTTTATAGAAATGCAAAGATGTCAAAGTTTTGTCACTCATCTCTGTGTTTTTTAGACTTACATCTCACTATTATCCTCTCTTAATACCTTGGGTGACATATTCTAAAGCAAACGTTGTACAAAATTTGTAAAGTGTTCCTTTCTGGTCTTTGGTGTAATTTTGGGAAGAGCACAAGCTAAAACTGAATATTTGTGCAGTTTTTTTTTTTCTTCTATATAAGTTTAAGAAGTAAAACTTGCTCTGGGAATAGTAGCAGCAGCAGCAGCCTAATAGTACAAAAGCATCTGTAGACACAAAATATATCTGCTTAAAGCATCCAAATCCTCCCTACGCACTGTCTCCCCAGCATTTTTCTCGTGGGAGAGACCTGCTGACTCTTGTCATGTGTATTTTTCCTCACTGAAGCTCATCATTCACCTGACTGGAACAGAAATAAAGGGAGTCAGGCCAACATTTGTCAGTGACAAGCTGTATGTATTTTTGCTTTGATACATTTTTCTGTCATTAATATATAATATATATAAATGATATAACAATATATCATATATAATGATATATTATATATCATTATATTATAGATAATATATAATTACAGAAAAATTATATCTGCATGCATACATACATACATACATACATATTAGGAAGAAATATATATATATATAAAGTTTTATATATATAAAATATATATATAAAGTAAATATAATATATACCAGTATATATAAAATGTATAATATATACCAATATATATTTATATTTACTTTATATATTATATATTATATTATATTATATTATATATTAATATAATATTATATTATATATAATATATAATATATAATATAATATATAAAGTAAATATAAATATATATATAAAGTTTATTCCAAAATGGGTTAAATGAAATCATCAAACACTATTCCATTAAGTATTTTCACGTCACTGCTGATAAAATAATTTGAAACCTGGTTTTTATCTCTATCCTCCCCCAATGCAAAATCTGCTTTGTATTATTACATAGAGCCTTTGAACCTTGGGGCCAAATTTGTCCAGACAATGGAGGTATTCACTAAATACTGAAAATATTGCATATGGTTTAAGTGTCCTAAAATTTCCACTTCAATGCAATTTAAAAAGAGTAAACCTATAGTACCACATTGTTCAAAAAGTCAACCACTCCCAATCTAGCCTGACCCTGATATATTTTCTGGTACAAACACATTCACTCCATTCTGCATCTATGTTCTGCATATTAAGTATTTACATTATTTTCAGAAAGCATGAATGTGAAAATCCCAAGGAAACTCTTATACCATAAACAAAATCTGAAAGTATTATCAGGCCATAACGGACTATGTTATAAGAACTAGATATTTAAACTTTGAAAGACAGACCAGAGGAAATAGCACTTTGGCTCAGCCTTAATAGTCAAATGAATCACAGCAAATAGCAACCTGCAAAAATACATGACCTAGCAGCTTCAGCTGCAGCCACATAATAACTTTCTCACAGTACACATCAAAACTTTTTTGGTAGTTATTTTATATTTTACGATAAGTCATTTGGTGGCTTTTCTTATTATCCACCCTAGATAAGCTTAAACATAATAAATGCACCATAACATTTAATGAGTGCTATTGATGAATTTATTCAGTCTTCTTCTACCAAAGTTTAGTGGAGCTATAACACACGGTATTTGAAATCCATTATAAACTCTAGTTTGTCAAAGATATATGCTAATATTTCATTTTAAGTCATTCAAAGTAATTCCATAAAGAAATGCCTGCATTTCATCTGTTTGGATAAGAGCATAGAAATCATGATAGTAAGTGGTTAAATCTAGATATGAGGCAGGTTCTCTGTCTAGCAGATACTATTTCACTGTGACAAAGAAAGATGTAATATATAGAATCAAAAATTTAAAGAAAGGTAGAGGTACAGAGAGGGAAGCAAGAAGAGAGAAAGAGGAGAGAGGAAAGAAAAGAAAGTGAGAAAGAGAAAGAGAAAGAAAGAAAGAAAGAAAGAAAGAAAGAAAGAAAGAAAGAAAGAAAGAAAGAAAGAAGAGAAAAACACGATGGAAAAAAACTGAGGTTGTTTTAGAGACAGACAGGAAAGTTATCCTGTATCAAATAAGGAGGTGGAGGGTTGTAAAGCATCTGAGGAAGTTATTAGAAAGAACCTTAATATTGTGAAATAGAAAATGCTCAATGTAAAATAGGAAGAAGGGGGAAAAATGATGAAATTGTAACAAAAAAGTAAGGAAACAAATTTTATGTATATGGGGGTGGGCAGTAGGGTGGGTAGGGCGATGGGAAAAAATGAGAATTAAGTTGTGTCTTATACTAGTACAAAACCTCATTATGGAGCGCAATCATGATGTGTATATGTAATGTACCAATAAAGATTAAAAAAATTAAAAATTTTAAAAATGCATACACACAAAAAAAATGAACCTTAAGACAAATATTTGAGCTCAGGGAAATGCTGATATGTCTCATTCAGTTTTGAAACCAAATTATGAAGGATACAGTGCTATACGGTGGAGAGTTCTCATCTTTTGGCCTCTAGGTGAGCTATGACTGTTAATTGGAACAGTGTTCTGAGAAAAATTATCTATTTTGCAATAATTCTGTTTAACCATTCATAGCACATGAGATTATAGAGATTGCTTCCAAAATCATTTCCAGTTATAAATTTGAGCATATATAGAAATAAATATTATCTATATCTTCTAAAATTCATTTAAAAAATTAGCAGAATTTAACAGCAGCTAGTTGAGCTTGAGGAGAAAAAGATATTTGTAGAGAATCATTTTAGAACACTAGTGTATTTCATTTTTTATGTTGGTCTGTAAAAATACAGGGGTTAGATTAGATCTTAGGAACATTAGAGCAAAATATCACTTCTAATGATACTATGTATCACCTCTCAGAGGGTCTCCTCCTTGTGGAGCAGGATTTTAGACCTCAAAGCACACATATGCTAATCTCTCAGAGACAAACAGAGGGAGAGGGAGGAGAAAGAGAAAGAGAGAGAGAGAGAGTTTTACAACTTCCCAATTATGTTCATTTTCAGAATAGATAACTATGGAAAATGGAGGAAAATAAATAAAACTAAGTGAAGAATTCATGATTAATAATTGACTTTAGAAAAAAGAATAAACAAAAATAAAATTATTATTTCAATAAGAGTGCTCCGAAGCTTTCTAATATTTCACCATTTTTCATAATGATGAATAGCTTAATATATTAATGAGGTTATGTCTCTGTTACGGATGTTAAATCTACTATCTGTTTCATAATGATTTATCTCTAAGACACTATGAGGACATCAAAGCTCTAAATCTCCTCTCCTGTGAGTCACCTGACAGAAACCTCTTGGCTGTCAAGAGCTTTAGAACAAAAGCTAAGTGGTTTTTAGTTCAACATTTTATATAGTCAAACTTTTTCAGCGGTAAGAATTTTACATGGTCTTCTCAGAGCAAAATTTAGTGAGGATATAACATGCAATACCTGAAATCCATTATGAGTTCTAGTCTAAGATATATGCTAATATTTGATATTAAATCATTCAAAGTAATTCCCTAAAGATAAGTATGTGTGTGTGTGTGTGTGTGTGTGTGTGTGTGTGTGTGTGTGTGTGTGTGTATTTTATCTGTATGGATAAATGCATAAAAATGATCTGCTAGGTCCTTGCTATGACCGATTCTTAGCAGGTTACCTTATTTTGTGCTCCGTGGCTGGTTTTTGCTTAAGAATTGAAATAGCACAAATAAAAATTACCCAGCCCTCTCTTCCCTTTTCTTTTTTCCTTGAGACAGGGCATCACTTTGGAGTTCAGGCTGGCCCTGAGCTCAGCCTTGAACTGACAGCAATTCTCCTGTCTCTACTTCCGGAGTGCTGGAATTATAGGCGTGAGCCTTCACAGCTGGCTTTGTTGGTATGTGTAGTTACTGGGGATTGAATCTAGGCCCTTGTGCTTGCAAGGCAGGCACTGGAACCACTAAGCTAAATCCCTATCCCCAATTGTATCGTTTTTGTTAATTTGACAATTTTTCTTGCAGCACTTTTAGAATTCCCTTCAAGAGCTCTTTTATTTGGAAATGATTTCTTTCATTGTCATGTGAGTAATTTGAACAGGTTTATCCAAGAAGATTATTTCTTGGATGAGAATTTTTCTCTCATTGTCTACTGATTTCTTATCACTGTTTTAAGCCAAATAATTTCATGTATCATGATAGTTACGTAAACTCAGTGGTCAGTGCACAAAACTATATTCATAATTTAGTTAAAATACACATTTTAAATCTATTTTCTTATACAGTATGTTCTTAAAATTATTCAGTTTCTTTTCTTTTAAACAATAAGTGTATACATAATTAATAACTGAATTAAAGTGACTTTGGGATCATGAGGTATAAATCAGGGTTCAATATCACAATAAGATATATGTCCAAGGAAATAAACATGGTCACAGCAAGGGAGACTCAAGGTAAACTTGTCAGTGAAGATGTTAAATGTGACTTTCAAATGCTGAAGTTACACTATGCCTGAAGTAACTTCTTCATGTATGATAGGAATATCAAAGTATCCTTGATACTAAGAAGAGAAGTGCTTGTCCTCTAAATCTTGGATTTTTAGAAACCTGCTTAGAACTTTAAAAACTCATCCCACAAGGGATGGATTTGCCTTACTGTAACAGGATTGTTTTATATGAAAGATTTTTTTTAAAGCAGTAAAACTGGTTCACATCAAATTAACAAAAAGTGTGGAGGAATCTCCCCAATGGCATATCCAAACCACAATGTACTCAGTCTACTACCTTTCAATTTCACCCCTAGAAAAAGCAGAAACACTTAGAATAGACTATTGAACTGATTAGATGTTTTAAAATACATGCATGGCCAGATACGCCATCCCCTTTCCCTTAGTAGAATAACAGCTCGCAATGAATGGATACATTTTTCTTCCAAATTTCAAGAACATTTGCTCGACTCTGTTATTTCTCGAATGAAAGAGTGGTTTATCAAAAAGAAACCAAAGCTGCTCGTTTTCAACACAATTGATATTATTGATTAGCTAATAGTCCGGAGGCATTATTTTCATTGTGCAAAATAAGCATAAAAATACTACAAGCAATTAACTGCCTGCTTCACGTATCATGCTTTGCCATGGCCTATGTGCCTTTTATTAATATTAATGAGGAGAATTAGCACAGAAGATCAGGGAGTCACGATAGCACCGAGAACCTGTGAGGACCCTTCGGCTCTCACGCTTTATTATTTTTTAATCAAAGTAGCTGACTTAAAGGCACAAAATTAAAGGACTGACGCTTTTATGATTCCACAATGATTCAAATTAAAATGATCTATATTCGCATAATACCCATGAACCATTTTGTGCTTGTTAAAAACAGTTAAAAATTGCATAAATTCATGATTTAAGGGCTGCGGTTTTCTTTTCTTAATGAACAGTCCACTTTATGCTTTTCTCGACTCACACATGTGGACATAATAAGGCAGAAGAGGGTAGGCAGAGAGAGAGAAAGACATGCCCTTGTGACTTGTAGTGACTAAAAGAAGAACTTGTGTTTGTTTCTATATCCTACAAGATCACTAGAAATCTTTGCAATTCTAGACAAGTCTCTGGAATGTGCTTGAAGAATCTGTGTAAAGGAGTATGCTGGGAAGGCTTATATTTTCAAATCAGAATTCACCAGTTATACAAATAAAAGAAATATTTTCCTACAGTTTTCCCTAGCAATTCAGAGCTCAATGGAGGTGCAAAGTACAACCACAACTTGACATTATTTTCCCCTTGCAAACCAACTTATAAAGTCTTTAGGAAATATGTATTTTCTTTCTTGCAACAGAAAGGAACAGAGAAATATTTAGTAATTTTTTAACAAGATAGTATCTTACTTTCTTGTCTCTGGGACAAAATACTTGACTTCTAAGATTAGAAGAGGATAGGTTTATTTTTGGTTGTAAAATCCATAGTTGTCTAGCTCTAAGTCTGACCATATGGCAGAGGAGAAACTGTCCATGGCAGGGTAAGCAGGAGGAAGGAAGCAAAAAGTCTTCCTTTTCCTAGTATTTAATTCAGGCCCTAAGCATACTGTGTAGTGTATACACTTCCAGGGTGGAGCTTCCTGTTACCCTTCCCAGCACTATGCTAAACCAGTCAGCAGACTAATTTAATTATCATCCATCCTTAATTTATATTCACACACACTAGATGCAAGAACTTCTGAAAAGTCCCAGTTAGAAGTGCATGAAATTTTAGGAGTATGTCTAGAAACAATCAGAAGAGATAGATATCTGCTATGAGTTGGAGAACTGGGAGTACAAGCTGAGTTTATAGCTGAATTATTCTACTTCTAGATAAATCAATAGACTATGTGAGACAATGCAGAGTTTCAGGATATTTTATGGAAATATGGAGATATTATTCTTATAGTTATTTTTAAATGATTTTCTTGAAAATTTCTTCTAAAATTGTTTATTGATACCACTTTTATCAATGTCAATAAATGAAATTATTTAAATAAAAGGCTTTAAGGAAGCAGAGTCTTGGGTGCCCACCACAGACCTTTGAACCGAGAGGCTCAAAGGGGTAGCCTTTGCTTTTAAAAAAAACGTTTTATAAAAATGATCTTGAAATGCTGGAGAATCTTTCTTAAACCCAAAGTGGTTGTATTCTAATGTTTTTATTCAATTTTTACTGTAGTCATAAGTAGAATCCTTATCTGTAGACTGGTTCCATTGGAACAATAGAATAAACGGTATCAGTCAGCAGAGTCTTGACTCACTTCTTAAGACCTGCCTCCCTTAGAAGCTTTAAGATATTTCTGGAGATACTGGCCACCCTCCACCTCAAGCAAGTACTCATTTCCCTTTCTTGAAGCCTGTCAATGTGTGTGTAGACATCGACTATCTTTTTTTTTTTTTTTTTTTTAACCAAGGATCAAACTCAGGACTTTGTATTTGCCAGGCCAGCATGGTTAGACTTAGCTAAATCCCTGCCCTGACATCTCTAATATTTATCCTTACCTACACGACCTGTACTGGTCCTTTGACATTTCATCAGCTTTACTAAAAGCCGTTTCTTCTTGGTGAGTTCTACAAAAAATAGTTAAAACATTTTTATTTTGACATTGTCTATTATCTAAGAAAAAATAAAAGATTTACATAGTGTCTTATTCTACAAAGGCAAGTTTTACTGTAATCTGAATCCTACCAGACCAAGATATTTTGTCATAATGTGAATCTCTGTCCAGTCAATTACCAGCAGTCTCAATAGGCTGTGTGAATGTGTTCTACAACTGACTTTCTTTGTTTCTCAGCCATCATCTCTTTCTTTTGCAAAATGATTCTCAAACATACCAGTTTAGAAGTGAAATGTAACTTCTAATGATGTTGTAAATCAAATCTAAAGAAAATATTTTCACCACAGAGAAAAGAAAAATTTGTAACTGGGTATAAATAAGTCCATGTGGGTAGTAATGAGTGGTCTATAGAGCAAAGACAGTCAAAGGGAATACAGGGTAGACACCAAACTGGCACCATCAGCTTCATAAATGTGAAAATACTTGTATCGGTAAATGGCCTAGCATAGTAGTTGCTTCATTTTATATCCTAGCATTACTTGGAACTTTGAAAGTGGCTTCCTCCTTCTAAACTACCCAATTCTTGTCCTCCTTAAAAATACAGACTAATATTCACTACTCACAGATCACTGTAGCTAGTGGATTTCTCACCAATACTGTTTTCTTGGCTCCATGAGGCGAGTTTTGTTCTTATTAACATTAATTTGGATTTGTGCCCAGAGCATTTATCCTCTCATTAATTTACTAACTTGAGTAAAATTTATATGATATATGTTTGGAAAAAATGCTAAATAAAATTTTGGAAAGACTTGAATAAGTACAGAGAATAAAAGCACTTTAAAAATGGAAAAAATTCTTAAAAGTTTACAATTTCATAAATATATGATTTATATATTTACATAATGAATTTCTTGGTATAAACTATCTTTTGCTTTTGACTGATCAAGGGTCAAATGAGAAGTCCATTATATTACTATCATCACGGAGAATCTGAAAACACTATCTAGGAATATCACAGGGATAGCAGTTCTAGAAACTACCACATCCTGCTTTATAGTTATGTACAGGACTCACTTTGACCTTGAAAACCCTATTCAAATATTTTTAATCTTCATTTCACTAAAATGTATCATTATTGGTTACTCTTACTTTTTCTGTAATTCATTGGTCTTAAGATATAGTCATACTGGTCAGAGATTTAGCTCAGTGGTTCCAGCACCTGCCTTGCAAGCACAAGGTCTCTAGTTCCATCCTCAGTAGCCACATACAACAGTGCCAGGCATGGGTGACTCATACCCAGCAGCAATCAATGCCACATACCACAGTGCTAGGCATGGTGGCTCATGCCTGTAATTCCAGTGCTCAGGAGGCAGAAGCAGGATGACTACTGTGAGTTTGAGGCTTACCTGGGCTACATAGTGAGCTCCTGGTTAGCCTAAACTACAAAGCGAGACTTTGTCAAAAAAAAAAAAAAAAAAAAAGAATAGCTATACTGTAAAAAGTGAAGTTTAAACACACCTTTTTCTTATTAATTTTTCTTAAACTTAGAAATATTCTGTATTAAGTTATAGTGTTTTACCAGATTATATTGTATCATAAAGAGTTTTCTCATTCAGGATTCCCTCCTGGGAAAACATGGGTTGGGACTGAATCTGAGGAGACAATATCTAAGTCACAGTCCCACCTCTATAGCTCTCTGAGTGAACTGACAGGCTGACCAATTAATATTAAGTCTCATGTGCAAAGTATCAAAATGTTTCCATTATTAGGTAGTAACTGTGAAACTTGCCCTGAACATAGGGGCTGGTGTATGCCCATCCACTATCAAGGTGGTGGGTACCCTGAACACAGAGAAATTGTTTAGATTAGGGAAACTGCACAATACATCAAAAGTTGACAATGTAAATAAACTTTGTAACATACAGTCAGATTCTAAATTTTTCAATATGTATTTTGCATTTTGATGAGGAAAGAAATTGAACTGAGGGCAAAACAGAGAGAGTGTGCATGCCACATTTTTCATCTTAAACAGCATGATTTTCCTTAGCAATTTCTGGAATAACAGATTCTGTAGCTGAATGTTGTGCTTGGGATGCCTTAAAGGGATGAAAGAAAGGCTGATTTTTCAACTTAAAGAGGTATGTGATTAACTTGGTCTTAATGTGAGTGCATGATTGTGAAATATCAGGCGTGGATAAAATATTGTCATCTCATTTGAGGTTGCAGACCTGACACTCGCAGCACATTAAGGTAATGTGAACAATGCATATGCATGCCTTAAGTATTCTCTTGGGTCTCATAGACATTTTTTTAAGTTTTGCTCAAGAACTTAAGTAACAAGTTATCATTGTGGCAATACTGCAACAAAGCAGAATTTTCTTTGGACCACTTTGGTAAAATAGTGACATTTTAAATTTTAAGATTTTTTTTAAGAAATAAATCTAGGGAGATGATTTGCCAAACAGCCTAAAATCCTGCTATTTGAAATGGGACAGTGAACTTTTCATAACAATCATTTCCCACATCTTCACAAAACACATAAATGGACAACAAATATCCAGACTTACTGGATTATGTGGCTTTGCTTATTATTGTATTCTGGCTTTTGTTACCCTTGTCATTATTGACTTCATTTCCTATTTCTATAGAAATAATCACTATTTCCTATCTGTTATGTGTTCTCTCACTCCCCTTGCATATCCATTTTGTATATTTAATTATATATAAAATACATATATGTGAATCAATAAGGCCACATATGTAATGTTTTGTTATCATGTCTTATAGCAAACTGGAGTCTCCTTCTTACATCTTCATTTTTAATAAAATATGTGTAATTTTCTCTCTTCAAAATTTGCAATCTAATTTATTTATATAAATGGTTGACTAATACTATGATAGGGACTTAGCACAATTTCAATATTCATACATATTTTATAAACATTTGTTGGCAATGATTAGTCACTAAGGAAAGGTTTTGTTGGTAGGAAGCAAAGTTTCAGGAATAGATATTAGGTTGAATAATTTGTTACTTTAACTGTAGGAAAAGTGGCATGATTACTATCTTTTTATTGCTTCTCTCCATAACATTTACCATTTTCCTCTATCCATTGCCTACTTTCCATTTCTCTGCCTCAAAAGACAGAGCAAAAGTGTATTACACTTTTCCTGACCCATCTTGAGTCTCTGGTACATATCAAATCTGCAATTAATGTCTGTTTGTTTTTCATGTTGAACATGGTGATTAAATACTGTGATTGATGGATGATCTTTCCTTTCTGTTTCTGATTTGGTGAAAGTAGAAAATCTCGCCCATGAAAACCAGTCTGTAAACGTCAGAATATTTTTTTTCTTCTGTGCCTGTGGTCCCTGATTTGCTTTGCTTTGTATTTAAATTAGTAATCTTTGATGGACATGGTGATACTTTCAACATTTGTTATATAATTTCTTTTCTCTTTGAATTTCCTCCTGTTTCTCCTCTGAATTTCCTCATTTCCCTCTTATAAGTATTCAATGATGCTTATATGATTGTGTCTAGGATTGTATAGAATCTTACTTTTCATTTTGGATTTTTTGCTAATTTTTATTATAATTATACTACCTTAAACGGATGAAATGGTAAGATATACACCTTGTTATAACACTTAAAACATTTTAAATAATATTGAAATTTGTAGGTATAAACTTTGATAGAAGCCAGGCATAGTGACACATCCTTGTTGTTCCAGCACTAGGGAGGCTGACACAGAATTATTCCAGAAGTTTGAGGCCAGATTGGGGTACACAGTGAGTTCAAGGCCAAGTGGTACTGCATGAAGAGTTGTCTCAAAAGAATCCTTATGTAGAATTCCCAAGAAAAATCCCTTGGATTTGACTTTTGAAACTGACAGACTTTGAAATAACATTGCAGTATATCAGAGATAATTAGTTTTTCTGTTTCTCTGAATTTACTGCTGCTATTTTTTATTTCTAGAAGTGTTGTTATTTTCCAAATTTTCCAATTAATTGCCCTAAAATATATGTATCCCATTCTATATTTGTGTTTCTGTTTTTTTAATATTGCAAATTATAAATTGAATATTTTTAAAATTAGATCAAAGAGGGGTATCTCTTGTACTTTTATTTTCAAAGGCTTGCATTTTATTTACTTTTTATTGAACTCTTAATTAGTACATTACATATATGCATTGAAGGCTTGCATTTTAAATGTATATACACACAGTGTGAATTTCAAGGTCTTCACATCTTTAGTGCATCAAGATAAAAGGTGTAGACCATTAGAAGCATAAAGATAATACTATTTTAGTGTGTATGTTTGTGAATGTGAGGGTATGTGTGGGGGTTGTGAGTATGTGTGTATGTATTTTGAACAAGTTTCATGTGTCTTCTTGGGTCAAGCACTCTGAAATAATTAGACTACAACTAGGTCTGTATTGTACTAGACTTCCCTCTTATATATCTCAGATCAATTTTTTACTTCACAAACTCAGCTCCCTCATTTTTATTTTGCCACACAAGTTGAGGAAAATGGATCATAATACTTAGAACCACAATAAACCACCATAGGTGATTTCACTGTATGTATTTTCCAGAAAATATCATGCATCCACATACTCCATTAAATGAGAAAGTAATGCCATACATATCTGTAACAGTGATCATCCCACTGAGACACGAATCTTGATATGATGACTCTGCTAACGTCTTTAAGTGACAGAATCTACCAGTCTCACTACAGTGAGTTACCTCCAATGCATTTTTGATTGTGTGCTGAAATGTGGCTATATTACATATAATGTGCAGGGTATATTTGGAGGTAGGAAAAAGAATTTAATTGACAGATAAAAAGGGTATAGGCAGGGTAATTTCATTTTCCATCAGTAGAAGTAAGGTTTTATTGTTGAGAATTAAATTAACGGCACATGAAATTGGCTTTTCCTAAGTTCATATTTTTGAACCAAAAAAAAAAAAAAAAAAAAACAGGCAAAATGGAAGTACCCCAACTTGAGTAATGTTATAAAGTTCTTACCAATAAACGGTTATTGTACTTTCTTCATTTATTAAAAAAAGGAAGTAGTAAGACTATTGTAATCCTATGTGTCTACAGGGTTGTTCCCTGGACTCTAGCTGTACTCTGTTTTTGAAATGCTACGAGTTTCTGTCTCCAAATACAATCTTGTCTATGTTTTTCACTGGTCTTCATGTTACTTCAGCTGGTTATTCCAATATTTCCCCTTTCTTTGGTTAAATTTTGTTTGTTCTCTATAAGGCTTTCTAGGCAAATGATTTATTTGTGCTTTACTTTGAGAAGAAGGGAACTCTATCACACTGCAATGATCTGTGACACTATCTATGTGTGGGTGTTTCCATATACTGTAAAAATTTCCACCTACACAATCAAGCAGAAACTGAAATAATTTAATGAATAAAGACCAACAACATCAAAATAAGAAAATGACTAAGTGGTGGAAAATTCTAATTTTTTACTATATGTAAATAAAATCAAAAATGTTTTTACTATACCAATTTTACTTTCTGAATAGCTTTAAGTCAATGCCAAAGCTAAAAGTAGATCTTTATTAGAAACAAAAAATTAAGTTTTAGCAGTCGTAGTTTTTTTATGATTTCTTTATGTAACCATTTTGAAAAATCATGTGGAAGATTTTTTAAAAATTAAAAATAGATGTGGAATTTGACCCAGAAAACTTACTTATAAGTATCTATTCAAACAAAAGAAAACAAGCATATTTTGGGGTTTGTGACATCACAGGTGCATTTTATCATAATGAGCATACGATTATACATGAATCAATAGTTTTCTCTATATATTATTAACAATAAAAAAGAGACATAGCCACTTGTAACAACATGAGAGAACTTTTAGGACATTAGAGAAAAGGACATAAAGCAAACATAAAGACATCCCATATGATCTAGTTTTTGTGAGGAATCTGAAGAAGCCAAACTCATAGACACAGAGAAGACCAGTAGTTGGCCGGGATTGGAGGGTGAGGAAAATGGGAGACGTGTTAGCAAGGGAACATCAGTATTGTTAGTAAATTAATAAATGCTGGGATAGCATGGTATTTATAGGCCATTATAATGTGCTTTTAGTTATTTTTCCTCGTTTTATTATTCACCAGTACATTTGCACTATGTAATGATCACATCCACATAATGAGTGGGTACATGCACACAACACATCTTGAGTCTTATTTTCCCTACCCCAGCCCTCCCCATCCCCTCTGTTTCTTACAGCTGTTGGTCCCCTTCCCATTCACACAAGTCATATCTTCATTTTTTCTTCTTCAATTATTTTTTTTCTCTTTTATTCCTCCCCCCTTTCTAGAAGGTAGGTTTTAAGCATAGTCCTTCTCACATATGTGCACACACATAACCTCATTGTATATTGCTAATATTAACAATAAAAATTTATCAATTATACCTCAATAAAGCTGAAATCAAAAATTTTAAAATAAAATATAAAGGTAATTGAAAGTAACATAACTGACTATGGTTGACAAAATGGTCAATGGAAGACATAAAATTTTTTTCCATTTAAATTGGGTAAGAATGTCAAAACTAATCTTATCAGAAGTATTAAAATTAATCAGAAGTTTACAACAGTTGAAGAAGCACTTATTAAAAACAACAGCATTTTGGGCCGGGGAGTTAGCTCAGTGGTTCCGGCGCCTGTCTTGCAAGCGCAAGGGCCCGGGTTCGATTCCCCGGTAACCACGTAACAATACTGGGCGTGGAGACCCACACCCAGCAGCAACCAGTACCACATACCACAGTGCCGGGCGTGGTGGCTCACGCCTGTAATCCCAGCACTCGGGAGGCAGAAGCAGGAGGATTGTGATGTGAGTTGGAGGCTGAGCTGAGGGCCAGCCTGAACCACAAAGCGAGACCCTGTCTCAAAAAACCTAAAAAAAAAAAAAAAACAGCATTTGTAGTACTTTTATTGTCTTAATCTCAATCTATACTTCTGTTCCAATCAGTTTATACATTGTGAAAATCAACAGTATGGCAGTTACTAGAGGAAGAAAAATGATGTAAGGCTTCCTTCCAAGCAATTTTCCTGGGAAATTATACTTTTTTTGTCTTGCTTGGTGGTTTTCACTGAGTTACTTGCTATGCTGCCCAAGTTGGGCTGAACTTGTGATGTTGTGCCTCAGCCTTATAATAATAATGTTGATATTATAGGTATGCTCCACCACCACGTTTTAAGTTCACTTTTAATCTATTCACATATTCTAAGCAGAAAGTGTGCTCTGTGTGCAAAAAAATATATCACTTTATTTATAGAAAATTCTCATTTTTAAATAAGTCTCTGTCATAGCTTTGGTATTCCGTGGCCAATTGCCATGAATTGCATGTTTTAATCCCAACCGAATATTTAGGTGTTGACGTATGATAGCACTAATCAATAACATCCTGAAGTAGCAGTCAAAATATTCAGACAAATGGATGAATGGCAGTAAGTATTAGGAAGCATAAAAATGAAGCTCAATAACAAGCATAACCGGTCTTCTTGATTGTTGTAAAAATGAGAATTCAAATTGAAAGATGAGAAAGACCCAACCGAGCAAGCAGTGAAGGATGCTGCATCAAAAGTGCTCATTAGGGCTGAGGATTTAGCTCAGTAGCACCCTGTCTGCCTGGCAAGTGCAAGGTCATGAGTTTGATCTTTGGTATTGTCACACATACACACACACACACACACACACACACACACACACACACACACACACAAAGAAAAAGAAAGGTTATTACAACCTTAAACTATTGCCCACTATTTTGAAGCCAAGACTTGGAATTGAAATCTAACTTTTGGATGTATCATTGGTAAAAACATAAGCACCCTTATGGTGTGAAAGTCAAAGGAATATCCATTGTATTTAAGAAAGCTAAAGTGTCCTTTATTATTAAAGTAGAACAAATATCTCCAACCTCTGGGAAGATTTCAAAGATATGCTACAGATGCTTCTAAAATAGACATGTTATTTTTTTTCATGAAATTACTATTAATCAAGTTTTTTCATGTTTATCTTTTAATCTGACATTCTTTTTTGAGACAGTATTTCTCTTTGTAGTTCAGGCTGGCAATGACCTCACTATGTAGCCCAGGTGACCTTGGGACTTACAACAATCCTCCTGCCTCTGCCTCTCGAGTGATGGGATTACAGGCATGAGCCAGCAAGTACAGCACTAGACAAAAGTTATTTTTTTCTTAACGTAATATAATGCAGTATTTTTTAAACAACACATATGATTGCTTTTAAATTAGTAAAAGCAGAAATAAATGGGAGGGATCAGCGATCAAACTCATAAACTTGCAAGGCACTTGCTGGAACCACTGAGCTAAAGACTAGCCCTGGAAATCTTGATTGACTGTGTGATATGTTAAAGTCAGACAAATTAAAAAGTTTCTATGAAGAAAAGCTCTCTGCGCTTCTTTTTACATTATGTACCATTTATTTATTCTCCTCTTGAGATTATTAGATTCTTGCCTATTGTCTACATAAACTGGCAATATAATTTTAACATGTTGTATCAATATGATGAGAAGCATAATTTGTATGTTTTCTTCTAATAGGTGGCTGTGTGAACTTCAGTAACTAAATTAACTTTACTGTTTCTATTTCTTTTCTATTGTTGGTATCCATAATTATCACTTGCATCTCATGGGATTTATTCATGGCTTCATTGAAAAAATCACTCAAAAAAACTCATTGGCAAGTGATAGGTCAGTCACAAAGGACTGAATACTGTATAATTCCACTTTTATGAAGCTCCTGAAAGGGTCCAAATCACAGCCAAGGAAAGTAGGATGACACTTGGGGAATGGGAAGAGAGAAGAATGGGACAACAGAGCTGCACTTTGAGAAAACTTTAATGCTATGGAGAAGGCTAGCGATGATTATTAAATAAGACAGGATGTATTTAAAACCACTAAATTTAAACATGAGTAAATTATAAATGTGTTTTAAGACCATTAAAGAAATAAACATCCACTTATGAGGGTATCCTCAAGGTATGTCCAGTTAAGTATAAATGATTCAAAATTATCATTTTTATGGCAGAGTAATATTCCATTCTGTAGAGGAACCACAGCTTTTTTATCCAGTCTCCAGTTGATGGACACTTGGATTGTTTCCAAGATACAGCAATCACAAATTGGGCTGCTATAAACATGAGTGCACATATATCACTGTGATATGAGTCTTTTAATTCTTTTGTGTTTATATTTAGCAGAATCCTCATTAGTGAAATAAATAGGTCACAGATAGGTACATATCGCATCTTTTCTCTGGTATGAGAAAATAAAGGTGTAAATGAGCCCTAGAATTGTATGTTATATATTGTGAAATAGAAAATGTTCAAAGTAAAATAGGGTGAAGGGGGAAAAATAACGAGATTATAACAAAAAAGTAAGGAAACAAATTTTATGTATATAGGGGGGCGGTAGGGTGGGTAGGGCGATGGGAAAAAATGAGAATTAAGTTGTGTCTTATACTGGTACAAATACCCATTATGGAGTGCAATCATGATGCGTACATGTTACGTACCAATAAAGATTTTTTAAAAAGAAATATACATCCATACAGAAATAACAAAATGATATGACATTGAATTATTAAAACCTTCCAACATGCTCAACACAAAATCATAGTAAAGTAACAGATAAAAAGAAAAAAGGAACAATGGGCTTTGACAGCATACCAGGCAAACTGGGAAAAGGAGTAATGTTCACTATAACAACGTGATTATTGAAACACAAACAGAGGTGTGGGCAAGCAGACATCATAATGCCAGAGTTCTCCTCATTTTGTAGACTTGTACAAAGAGAAGATGTGGCCAGATGTGCAATTTATCACTCTGCTGTGCGGCAACATGTGTCATTTAAAGAATTCTCTGATTGCCTTTCTATTTCAAATGACCCCTTAAATCATAATCAATCTAACTGATTGTGCTATTGTTTCCCAAAGACAAGTACATTGCTTAAATCTGCATTAGTTTTTCCTCCTGTTCATTTTCCTTAATGGGAATGATGACTACTAGAAACTACACTTTATAACATACATGGGCCATTTTTGGTTGTCAGTCCTCTTTATTTTAATCCAATTTAGTGAGGTTCTAAGAATGGTCACTCATGGGATGTGCTGATATCCTCTCATATTCCATTATTACATGCCTAAAAACAAACTGTGATAGCTTTTTTGATTGTGATTAATAGATTTTTAATTTCTATAGAGAAATTTCCCAAAAGAGCTGTTTGAAGCGTACAACTTATTTCTCAAGCCATGCTTCCATCATGTTCCAAATCATTATGTCAAAAAAGTAGAATGTTGGGCCGGGGAGTTAGCTCAGTGGTTCCGGCCGCCTGTCTTGCAAGCGCAAGGGCCCGGGTTCGATTCCCCGGTAACCACATAACAATACTGGGTGTGGAGACCCACACCCAGCAGCAACCAGTACCACATACCACAGTGCCGGGCGTGGTGGCTCACGCCTGTAATCCCAGCACTCGGGAGGCAGAGGCAGGAGGATTG